>CAKAOI010046829.1:0-113062 GCA_916701655.1 Sebastiscus albofasciatus
TTCATGTTGGTACTCCTGTCTGCTTGTGCCATCTACTGTAGGTAATACATTAACTATGAATAAGTACCTCAATCAACCCCACTTCAAAACACCCAAACTATCCCTTTAAAATTAGCAAATTTGTTGTGTCATTTACTTCTACTTTGTTTGACATCAGTGTAGGTAAATAGGGTGAAAAGACGGGAGTTGCGATGGCCAATCTTCACTATTTTTGGACATTTAAAAGCTTAATTAATCAAATAATCTGCAATATTAATCAATACTGAATTATTAGTTGCTTCCCTGATACGTTTACTTTGATATATGGAAAAGGTAAACAATACAGATCGTGTTTGTTTCCGTACGACGTGTGCAGGCGGTGCTAAATACCTCAAGGGACCATATCTCTAACTTTTTTAACAGCAAAATAAATATGTTCGCTTGTTTAACCTCCAAACAGAACGAGGATGTTTAAAAAAAGATACATAAAACCAGTTATCTGATTTCACCGCCGAACACACAGTTTCTCAGTGGCAGTTTGTTTTCCTCCCGCGTCCTAGAATTGCACCGTTGTGAACACTTTGGGGGAAGATGGGCTCCGTGATACTGCTGGTATCTATTTCAGAGGCAGTATTTTTCCTCTCTCTCGCTGTGGGGAAGCCAGCTCGCTGTCAGTCTCTCCGCTCAGTGATTCGTACAGTACAGGGGTTTGGCGGAAACTATGAACTCTCCTCTCGCTGCAGGGGCACTTCCTCAAAACTGTAAGCGTCAATATTTCAAGATAAACTGGAAGACAGCCCTCTCTGTGCTGCCGCTGCTGCTGTTGCTGCTGCTGCTGCACTGGCTATGCAGCTGTTTTTGTCTGCCACTGTGTTCTTTCCAGGGTTAATTGTCTCCATTAATATGTTTTCAGTGCTCTGGGGCGTCGCTGAATAACAACATATCCAAAAAGCTGTGATTTTGAAAAGGGGAAGGGAGTCTTTGCCAGTTTTCGCGTGCGCTGTCACATTCAGTTTAGCTGCAGATGTGAAGATCAAGTCGTTTCCAGACGTGACTACAGAGGATGATTGTAGAAAGCTGTATTCTCAGGACGCCTGCGAGTCCCGTCCGTCTTTGTTTCCCCTCGAACTGAGCCGAGCTTTTACTGGAGTGTAAACGTTGGAGGATCATTCTCACCCAGGGGACGAGGACAGAGGGGGCGGGGGGGGGCGAGGGGTCTTTTGGCCACTAGTTTAGGTTTGATTGGTGGGTTTTGGCCGGAGTAAGGGGAACATCTGTGGCGTGGCAGTGCCAAGCTCTCCATGTGACAGCCACACTGGTGGGACCAATTGTTCTGAGTGCAAAGAACAGTAATCACTTCAAGCCCAAGTGTTGGTGGTGTGTTTTTTACCCTCCCCTCTACATATCCTCCCTCCTCCCCCTTTCCATCCTTGGTGCGCTGATTGCGTGTGTTGTCTAGCTTCCAGACTCATCTAAATTTAGCATCTGTGGATGTTTCTCCAGGAGACTTTATCCACTGGTAGAATTTACATGCTCAGCAGCGCCCGCCACGTGTCGTCTTAGTCTCCCAAAACAAAGACATGTAGGGCGAGCGGGGGGAACGGACAGAACATGAAATAAACAAGACTGGTTTCATCCGGCCCTTGTCAAACGGCGGCTTTGTAAATTGATATGAAAGCATGCCTTATCAAATCCTGACCTCTGCTGCCCCCTAAAGAGCAAACACGAAAAAAGCACTGCGAGGTAGTGACTGTACCGCTGCTGTCACTTCCTCTTCTCCTTTCTCTCCCCGACAGTGAAATCAAAGCGCGTTGTTAAGAAGGCAGCCATTCACTTTAAGCTGACAAACCTCTCTATTTACCTTTGATGCCGTAGAGTGGGAGTCCATTTGTTACCGGGTTTTGTACAAGTGCACTGCAAAGGCTTGTGCATGTTATCCTTCCAAAGGCAACTGCAGATTGGAGGTGCATGTGTGTCTTCTATGTAGAAAGTGATTCATATTGAGGTTTGAAAGCTTTTATGGGAGAAATGACCAACAGTGAGAGGTCCATTTTTCAGTTTCCTTTTGCCGCTCTACAGCGAGACGGACAACAGGGTTAGCGAGTGAGCTGTTGGCTCCAGTTGGGGGGAATGAATGCCATAAAGGGGTACCTGTAGGTCAAGGAGCCTGTTGTCAGATAAAGTCACAGCACAGCTCGGGGGCCGGCTGGTGAAATAAGGGCTTCCTCGGCTATTCATGCAGCCATACAGGGAGATTTATTGCACTCAGTGGCGAGGCGGCATTACAGAAACCTGGGGAGAGTGAAGAGGGAGCGTGAGACTCTTATGGGGACGTACTGCTTCAGCCCTGTGTGCATTAATACTTTAAACCTATACAACACAAAGTGTAATAAGATCAATTTTGGGAAATGTGGTCGTAAAAATGCTGTCTTCTTTTTAAGCCACTCTGAGTGCTTTTAAATTATTCATCATGTTATTGGCGTGGCCCTTGTTTTGGTGACACTCTCTCACGATGCATCCGTCCATTTTCCATCTCATATCCGGGGTTCAGGGAGCCAGCAAACTAATATGGCATAGTTTATAACGTATTAGGATTAGTGTTTAATAGCTATAATGACTATAATGTATTATAATCATTTAAGCAGGCCAGGATCAGTATGTAACCAGTATGTATTGAGTGCCTTCTTGTCGTGTCTTACTATACTGATCAATATTATCCACCAATAATAGGTAACAAGACATTAAAGGCAAATTCATTTTTCATGCACTGTTCAATTTTGATATTTTGGGCTATTTTACTTCTATAACATGTCTTTTTTTCCAGACTAGTGGAAAGAAAACATCCAAAATACACATTTAAGTGTTTATTTTACTACTTTGTCGATTTGTGTCTGTAGATTTATCCTAAATTCACCAAAAGCTGGCATTAGATAATGCCTCATTTGCATATTTAAACCTAACATTTCAGGAAACTTAAAGTTTTTACGCAATTCACCTGTGGTGTCTTCAAAATGTATTGAATTCTACAATACATATCTTTAAAGGCCGTTTTTTTTCACTCTGGGCCAAAAACTTCAGTAGCACTTGCATACACCAAACTTTCCAGTTTTATTCCTATTCATATTCTGAAAGTTTTTACAATGGGGTTTGTTCATATATCATTCATAGCCTGATTTATAGAACATTTTATCCCTTAAAAACATAGCAAAAATTGATTTTTATAGCTGTTCATGGAGTGATACAAAGAGATATCCAATTTTTTCTCTGTAAAAACCTTTGACTCTAATATTTCAACAATAGAAACAATAATTTTAAATATGGTTTTATCCAGTGTTCAGATTTATGTTGGAAATGTATGCAAATTAGCACATATTTAACTAGAAGTGCACTCGGAGAGCGCAGACCTCCACCAAGGCAGGCGATGTACGTCGCTTAAAAAATTCCCAAAGCCGGACCATGACCAGATCGCCACCAAAATCAAATGGATTGTTCATTGTTCCACACCCCACCCCTCCAAAAAATATCATTCATATCCATCGCGGACTTTTGGAGTTATCCACCAAACGGACAAACCAACAAACAAACCAACAAACCAACGCCAGTGAAAACATAACCTCCTTCCAAGGCCTTCGGCCTCATTTGCATATTTAAACAAACATTTTCAGAAAACTTGTAATACAAAAAATAGTTGTCTTAATGGAAGTAATAAAATGTGGAAGTTTCATGGTGGTATCTCTATTAGTTTTACTTAATATAGAAATAATCTCTATTCTGTTTCCTAGTGACCTTTGAATGTTCTTGGACTCTAACATATTCCCAATCTTTCCCTTTTTTCCCCTCCAGCACTTACAAAATCCAGCAAATTTCCAAACAGCAGCGACCGAGTTGCTGGACTGGTGTGGCGACCCCCGAGCCTTCCAGCGCCCCTTCGAGCAAAGCCTGATGGGATGCCTAACGGTAAGTTGCCAGTCTCATGCTCGAAGGTTCAAGGACAATGAAAAAGGGGGCCGCTAAAACAAATGCTGCATTGGCTCTTTCCACGACTCCCTCAGGGTTACGGGGGAACTAATGTTTAGCTGGCTGATCTCCACCGAGGTCACTGGAAAATAAAAAGTATTTCGCCCCTGTAGAAACTAGTGAGATTCAGTCACCTCTCAGTGACTTCAGTTACAGTTTGTGCCGTGGCTCGTGAAATCGGCACACTGGAACAGGAAAAGGAGAGCAATAACGTCCTCAAACCACAAAGCAATCAGTGCTTGTAAGGAACTACAGTTACAAAGCCTTTAATTCCCCGATCTAAATGCCTAGGGGCTTTTGATTAATTGAAAAATTAGTATCCCATGACATTTGAAAAAAAGACTTGACTGTTTAGAGACGTATACTGTAAACAAAGAATGATTTTGGCCAAAATGCATCAGAGTAATTTGATGTAATCACAATCCTACGCTAAACTGTCGAAAGAAGTAAATATACACTTGTAGCCTGAAGAATCCATTAATCTCTCTCTCCCATGTTCAATGTATATTAAAGGGAACACTCCACCAAAAATCACTCAGCCTCTGTAAAGCTTAAAAGGTGGCTCTGAAAAGATTGCAGCTTCCTCCTTTGTGGAGCTTGGCTTTACCGCAGTTACAATAGTTTCCAATGAAAAACAAATATGTCCATAGAAACGCTCAAATCAGTCCTCCACTGTCCAACACTCAACATGGATAAATACACAGCTTCTGTTTGTTGCTGGCCATAACTAATGTTAGCAAATATAGCTCATTAAGTGGGTAACACTTTCTATGATGCCCATGTCTATAATGCATTATAAACATACTTTAGTGCGTTATAATCTGCTTATTGCACTGTATAGTTATAGTTATAAGCACTTGTAAATATTCATAATGCTTTATAATAATAAACATAAGACATTATGAAGCATTTCATAATGACTTATAAGGACAAGTATCATAATACTTCATAATCACTGTTATAATGTGATTATAACTAACTCCAATTGGCCATTGTTTGCTTTAAGTAAAGTAATGTAGTATAAGCGGAATATAATATATTACAAGCTGGTTATAAGTCACTTTAAGTGGTCATTATTTGCTTTAAAGAAAAGTGGAAAAAAAGATAATTAAATCTAAAATGTCAGTGAATGACCAGCAATTATGAAGTGTTATGATACTTGACCTTATAAGTCATTATAAAATCATCATGAATATTTATGAGTGCTTATAACTATAATTATACAGTGCTATAGGAAGATTATAACACATTATAAGTATGTTTATAATGCATTATAGACGTAGAATGTGTTACCGTTCCTTGCAAAAAAGATAAATCGCTAAATGCTGTAGCAAGAAATGGAAGCTATTCATTTATATATATATATATGTTTTTAGCTAAATAGTATTTGATACATATTGAACATTCAAAGGGACACCAGATCTGTGTTTTATCAACCAAACTATGCTTAAATACACAGCTTATATAGAATATAAACGCTAACGTTAGCTGCTTTGTGCAACTCCGTTAGCTTAAATCGGTCACGAATTACAAACAGCTAACTGTGCTAACAACAAACGACTGTTACGTTATCCATATTTTGGCAAACATATAAGTGACAAGAACATGCCAAGCTTAGTGGTTTAAGAAGTTTCTATGGACGATGGAGCTTCTTTTGGTATTGTTTGTTTGTTTTTGCCGTGGCTCTCGGCCACCGTTGGAATCCATTGTAACGGTTTTGAATCCAAGCTGACTGCAGCTGCCATCCGCCACAAAGGAGTAAACTATAAACTGTTCAAGAGTATTTCCTCAATAAAAACCTCTCCTGAATTATTCCGTGTCAATGCAGACAGGAGTGTTCCTAAATGAAGAGATGACTGTCTGTCTTCTGGACATTTTGGGCCAAGAGACAGAACAGACAGTCAGGTAGAACAATGGACGGACTGTGGATGTGTCACTCACCTGTCACCTTGGGCCATTCTGTGCTTTAACATGCTCATTTCCATACCGCCTCCAGCAGTAGATAAGAGATACATATAGCTCCTGTTGGGTGCAATTTGTAACCCCGTCGAGGGAGCGTGGCTACAGCGAGCAGAGGAACCCGAGAGATTTGTACTCTAGCACCACAGTGAAGCCGCTCTGACACATCCCTCCATTCAAGTGATTGTTTGTGTTACCGCTTTAATGTGCAGCAGCAGGTGCCTTTCCCTCCATTTCGCCAATTCAATTTGTTTCCTGCCGTGAAAATCTCAAGGCTTTTTCCTTTTAGTTTATGGGTTGTATAGACCTTAGCGTGAACCGCACTGGGAGGGAGCACAGAGAATCTGATGTGATTGTGAAATTACCCGGTCTCAGACTGTAATGGTAAAACACTTCACCCTGTTGCCTGCATGTTTTCTATCTCACTGCTGCCTCAGCGTCGGCGTTTAGTGATGTCAGACAGGTGATGTCATCTCCTACAAGCAGCTAAATATTGTGAGAAATTTGCTACGGTGCCAAACAGCAGTCTGTCAGTGGGATAAGCAAAAAATAACTTGACAAGATGTCTTGAACATAACTGACTTCAAAAATGAAAACATTTCAAAGAAAAAGGGAGCTTAAAGGATGACTTTGGCATTTTTCAATCTATTTTCCCATGTTTTTGTGTCTAAGTGACTAATGGGGACAGAATTTTTTGAATCTGGTCCAGTATTGAGGGATAACGCTGTAGCCAGCAACCACAAAACAAACTGCGAGGGCAAGTGAGCAGCATCAATGTAATGATTACAGAGAAATAAAACCTTTTTCTTACCTTTCACTTGATCCGGTCTGTTCCCCGCTCAAGGAGAAGTCTTGTGAAATATCCATATACTCTGGCTCAAATACGAATTCAAAGACCTCATTCATATTGTTGAAATCATCTAAATATTCAGCCATGACATTGAAAATCTTTTCGATAACACTAAGCTACACTTTCTGTACTTCACCGTTGTCTTCCGGCAACACGTTACCTCGCCAGATTTCAGAACGAAACTTCTCCTTGAGCGAGACTCTTTCAATAATGTCATCAGACACTTATAACAACAATCATTGCCTGTCATGGCAGAAACAAGCACTTTTAGTGGACGTAAATGACAGTGCCAGCTTGCCCCAATAGTGCCATATAGCAGCCTATGAGCGGCTGCCGTCTGCAGCGCTCTCCTTCGATACTGGACCAGTTTCAGAAATTGTTGTCCCTATTAGTCAGTTAGACACAAAAAACATGGGAAATACCAAAGTTACCCTTTAAAACAGAGTTATTTGTCTTTTAAATCATCTTAATATATGAGTTAATTCAACATTTTCTGCTTCTTTACACCTAAACTTTGACCAGGAGGTTGAATTGCCCGTTTTTAATGCCGATTTCATTCTAAGGCATGAAGAATTAAATAATTTCTTGTACACAGAGTTACACAAAGCATACAGTGTAAAATTTGACTGACTTCTGGTAAACAATCCACCACCACAACCAAACTGACTGTGTACAATTTAAGTCCTGAAATTAGAACTACTTGTAGCTTCTTACACTAGAATTACCATTTATAGCAAAATGTCCCTCACAAGTTTAGATTCTAATTAGGCAGCCTACACTCGTATATCTTCTTCTTAATGGGAGATTCCTATAAATAAAGGCCAGATATACATGCTCTGTTTTGGTGTCACGTCAAGACTATACTTACAGGAGATAATGATACGGTGCAGGGAGCAGCGTTCAGCTGTGTTATACCTCAGGGCTCGTCTTGAACTTGGGATCGAGGCTATGAAAACCAGGCAGGGAGAAGAATCTGTCTCTAGTGAGGCACGTTGGTCCACACAGGCCTTAGTGTGTCTTAGAGGTCTTAACGTCTCGAGCGGGTCTCTTTGAGCTGATAATGGCGATGGTAAATCAAAGCAACATGTGCCACATAAGGGTGATTTACATCACCTCCTGTGGCATGTGGATGTTTCTCTTAATGTTTCCTCTCAGTGGGCATCGCGGCACCGGAGGCCACATTTTGTCCACCAACTCATATGGAACTGATAAACATGTCGTGACTTTATGCTTTAAGTTGAGGTGGATCTTTGATGCTGCCGAACTTCACTCTTACGTAACAGCAAGAATCTGGTGAAGACAAAATGTGAACTCCTTTGATGAGTTTAACCACCAGGATGGGCCTGTATTCAATGTGTTTTTCTTACGTCATCTACGGCTGCAATGATGTACCTTTTAAAATGTGAATTTAATACTCATTTCAGAGTAATATTATCACTTTGGTCAAAGAGATTATGTATACATTCTTGTTTATTTGAATTTTGTTTAATGGCTTGTTTTAGTTAGCAAGATATTTCAAAAAGTAGTTAGCAAATATAAATTAAATTTGGTAAAAACTTTAGCCATGGGATTAGAAGAAGTCATCAACTTCTGCATTTGAATGAATAAAATCAGGCACATTTGTCCCACAATGGTTCATCACTATGTGTATTTAAATGCAGATTAAACATTTTTGTTCTGAAAATAAAAGGATTTAAAGAATAGTGCAGCCTTGAAAGAGGTATGCACTTTCTGATCACTTTCTACATGTCTTTTCCAGCCAATTAGAATTATCAGCCTCATAGATATTGGTCAGTAGGGCCCTGCTACACCCACTTGTAGGTTTTATCATCTATACACATGGTCGATCACTGAAAGAAGGAATAAAAGAAGACGACAGCAACCTCTAGCAACCTTGAGGCACTGTAGTATAGACAGCATGAAACATATGGAGTGGAGGTCAGAGGTGATGGATAGGAAGTTTCACTTTCACTTTTGAAATGTAGTTATTTTAAGCCAAAACACAATGTTGTCCCCCAAACTTAACCAAGTGGTTTTGTTGCCTAAACCTAAAGAAGTTGTAGTTTTGTTACTTAAACCTAAAGAAGCTGTTTTTGTTTGTGTTCATAAAGTAATGTTTTAAGTAGTTTTACGTGTTAGAACAGGTTGCTTTTAAATTTCACTTTCACTCTTATGACGTAGTAGGCGTAGTAGGCCCCAACTGACCCACATCTATGAGGCTTATAGCGAGCGATAACGCCTATTTAATGGCCTGATGACGGTAAAATCGGGTGCACCAGCTGATTGTCGAATTTTGTGACTTATTTTATAGGAATAGTATAATAATCTAAAGTCTTCAGTTATCCACAAATCAAAAATTAACCTCTTGTCTTTATTTTTGGCCCATATGTAGCCGTACCGTATCATAATATTTATGTCATGTCAGACATGTGCTAGTGTTTTCCTAGAAATAACATATCTATCTTTAAGAAAATGCTTTATCTTTCAAAGACCCTGGAATGAACCTCACACCACAACAGAACAGAATATGTGACATTGTCCGCATGCTGTCGTCGTGTTTCAGGTGGTCAGCCGCGTAGCAGCACAGCAGGGCTATGACTTGGACCTGGGCTACCGGCTCCTGGCCGTGTGCGCTGCCAACAGGGACAAGTTCACTCCAAAATCAGCAGGTAAGACCAGAGTTTTCTCAACCGCCGTCTCGGGCCATCTGGCCATGCTGGCCTGTTTGAGCTCAAAGTTCCTGCCTGTCTGCATTCTTGGCAGCATTTCATGATACCCACCCATCGCTGCTAGACTGTTTAAAGATCCTGATACTCCAGAAAAGCACCAGAAACAGTACTCTAAAGGCTCTCTGGTATGTTTAATTCATGTCTTTTTAGTTGATTATCGGGATCTTGCAAAGATTAAAAGAGACAAATGATGATCTTAGATTATTTTAAGGCTCTCTGCATGATACAAAATGAGCAAAAATAGTGATTCAAAATCCCTTTTCCTTTGCCCTCTAATATCTTCATAAACTTTGACTTCCTCATGTCGCATCTCACATCCAAACTTGTCCACAACATGGAGAACTACAGCCCGATTTGGTTTCTTCTCTGGAGTTTTAAGACAGAGTGCGTTCAGCAGAATACTCAATTTGTCACACGCGACAAAAAACTACTTTATCGGTGACGATGAGTTCCTGTTTTCACACAGCACCGTCATCTTGGTGCAGTGATGGATTATTGGGACAGATGTATACTGCTAAATGTTGTTATCAAGCTGGCGAAAAAGGCACGCTGGAGCACGACGGGAATGAAGATGTATCGGCTGTCAGCGGCTCGGAAGATAACAGGAATATTTTGTGCTCCTTTACAGTTTTTTCTTTTGATTTGTGGTTTCCACCTGTCTTGGGTTATGAGGATTGTGCAGTCGCTTCTGTGCGCTCGGCCTCTCTCACTGATCTTAAGTCGACTAAGACATGAAAGTCAGGGCCACATATTGTTTGAATTTTCACTTGTGTGTTGCCGTTTCTGATTTACGGCGTCCGTGGTTTCATATGTGGTAATACGAGGCTTCAAATCATGCAGTGTCACTCTTATGTAGGCCACGAGAGGGGAATCATTCTCTGCCTGCAATTAACTCGTACTGCCAAATGTTCTAATTCTACTTAATGCTAAATCAAATCTCAGGCCCTAATTTATGGGCTTAGATAAGATTGCCAATTGATTCTCTGTCTGAATAATTTCCTGCAACAGTAGTCATTTGGAAACAGGCAAGTACTCCAGTCTAGGCAGCATCCCAAAGTGCATTTCATGGACAATCATGTACCTGTGTATGCATGGATATGTTGAGAGGCCTATAGAGAGAGAGAGAGAGAGAGAGTCAATGGAAAGCACTGAGGAGAAAGCTCCCAGAAGCTCTTTAGAGTGGAGGCCCCAGTCGAGGAGGTTGTAAAGGCGGAGAGAAAGCCCTTAAACAACACTCCCCACAGGGCCCCAGGGGCAGGACCCACTCCCCAGCAGCCCGCGGGGCCGTTGCCGAGTGACGGGGGAAGGGAGCGAGTCACATGATGGGGGCCAGGATGGCGGCGGCAGGTCAGCCATCCAGCACCAGAGACAGACGAGTTAGTGTTCACCGAGGAGAAAATCTGCGAAGCAAAAGCAGACAAGACATAAGATGACGGGAATTTTCTGTCTAATTGAATACAGCTTCAGTTCATGATGTTCTTTTGGCAATAATTAAATTAGCCAAATCTGACAGTTTTCCTGGATGTGGTCCAAGTTTTTTTCTAATTTCTCAGTTAAGTCATAAATATACGACCATTTGTTGCATAACAAGCTTTTTTTTTTATTGTTCTGGAACTGTTCCACCTTATGTTTGTTCCTTATCTTCTGCTAACAAAGCCAGCAAGTTTTCTCAAAAGGAAAAAAGCAGAAAAAAGTGTCCAGGGAGCATTTGAAGCCAGATCTTCCTCTCATAACCCACTGGCCTGCTCGATCACATCGTGTGCATGTTGTAATCTGCTCTGAAAATCTATGTTAAAAGTGGGCGGGAGGGGAGCAAGATCTGTGGTCGTTACCGGCGGGGGCTGCCTGCCACGAAGGACATCAGGTCAATGGCTGAGCGCTAATAAGTAAATCAGATTTGGTGTCCCATTTTAACCAGGCCTAACTCGTCTTGGCTCTGACACACTCGGCCGCGGTCGCGCTATTACATTTTCTGTTATGTCATCTGAATTCCTCTCCCGAACATGGGAGAAAATTGAGGAGGAAATTACGCTGAGGGGAGGGCGGAGCGGTAGGAAATCAATGTTCACAGTCAACTTGGAGCTGAAACAGGTTGTAGCTTTGACACATGTATTCATCACGAAAGGCCTCCAACAGTTTAACACATTAGTTTGTTAATTTCTTTGTAAGAAAAAGCTTAGAAGGGCAAAAATAGACCTTTATCTTAATGACACCAGCTTTATGTACCATCTCGCCTGAGGAAAAGTTCATTATCAGCTCCTATTGATTTCATCAGTTAGCATATGTACCTGAGAGGTTTATAAGTTGACTCTACACACAGTGTGATTTAGTGGATGTACTCAGGGGGATCGGCCAGTTGTAGTCCTTTTTTGCAAGCGGCCCACAATGCTCGGGCCGAGCTGGGGGGAGGGGCGTCTGTCTGCTAGTAGTGACCTCTTTGTGAATGAGATTAGCCTGCTCTATTAATCTGTGATTACTTGGGACTGTCTTACCGCGGGGCGAAGCCACGCACGTGGAGCCGTGGCTGTCGACATCAAAAGCAGGGAGATCACTAGCTCGGTATGGATAAACTCATCAGGGCCTCTCTCTCCATCACAGGGTACATTACAAGTAGGCCTCTTTCATCAGTGTCACACCGTCCACTGCAGGACGGTTCAGTCTGGTTCGACAAAAACGCTTAATCACGATTTTTTTTTTCCTTCCAAGAGGGTCAGAGTGGCACATTCCCAATCGTTTGCGCCTCAGCAAGCTCTTGGAATTCCTCCGAGTGAAAGGAGGCACCGACTTATAAGAGAGGGGGACCAGTCGAAGAAGTTTTTCTCTTCATTCTCTCATGTAACAAACGCCTGGTAAACCAGCTATTCAGCAGATAATTAGTTGGGCTTCGGCTCTCGCTCTTTCAGGTTTCGGTTTGTCTCTATGCTTGTTTTACACAAGTTTGATCAGAAGACATCGTGGGTTGTAGTTAACAGCGTCAGCATGTTGAAAAATAAAAAAAAACATCTCAGCAGCAGAGTTTTTATCCTTCGTTTCATCTTGTTGAGTTGGTTTGATTGTGGGAGTTTTTATGGTGAAAAGTGAAGCCAATGAGGAAGTGCCTTAAACTTGCATTCTTTCTAACAGCCAGCAGGGGGCGACTCCTCTGGTTGCAGTCAAGTATAGAAATGAGCCTACTTCTCACTTGATTTATTACCTCAGTAAACATTGTAAACATGAGTTTATGGTCTCAATCACTAGTTTCAAGTCTTCTTCAATACAGCATGATGTTCATTTAGTAAATTATGGGCCCATTTAGAGTCAAATAGACCATAAAGCAGGGGATGCTTTAGGGCGTGGCTACCTTGTGATTGACAGGACGCTACCATGGCGTTGTCCGGCCTAGGAGTTGTCCGTGTTTTCGTCTCAGTGTGTTTTTAGTTCATGAAAGTTAATTGTAACATTTTGGTCGCCTAAAAATGTCTTATTCAGCGTTCGGTTGCACTTAGCTCCGCCCTCTCATGTCACTTCTGGTTGCAAAAAAACAAGATGGCGACGGACAAAATGCAGTCTATAAGTGGGACCTCTGGGGGATGTTGTGTTTGTTTGCAGTTGTAGATCAACTTCAGGCAGTGTGACCAACTGATTCATATCATAGAAATCTGTAAATCTATCTAGAATATCCATCATAACAGTTAGCCAAGTAAAGTAAACTTCATCTATATGTGTAAAATCACTCAAGAGGGCTTTAAAATATGTACAACATGCAGGAGACGTGCCACAGGTGCTGTATGTGCAGAGTAGACAGAGGTATTAGGAGTAGATGTGGTTTGATATAATTATTTTTTTTAATTTTTATTTTCATTAAAGAGTTTTTGGAAAAGTATAAAAGTGTTTGGAGTGAAGACTGAATGGAAGGAGGAACATTATCTTCATGGTAGTAATTCTCATTTCAAAGCAAGTCGGTTAAGGTTAAGATAAATCAAGTGTGCCATCAAGCTTTTATACTTGAAGTGGTTGAATTCTCTCGTTCGCGTGAGTGCAGATCTAACGTAAATAAACTACAGTTTGAAGTGCCGATAGTACATCGGCGTTCCACTGAAGTGGTGCTGAACACCAAGTTGTCATTGAGCTGTGGAGAAGTCTCTGATTGTACACACAATACAGAGGTCAGATACACACAAACACAGGGCCTGAAGGGCTGTAATTTCTCTTCCCGGAGCTTCCCACACCAAAATGTTGTTTTTTAAGCTTTCTATCCGTCTCTCCGCCCGGTGTGCTTCAACATATAGTTTAGCTGTGGCTTTTCCTAAATAGAGAATAACACATTGTTGGTGGCCGAGAGCTTGTTTGACTGTCAGCAGCAGTGGAGTTGTATCTGAGGAATAAACAACGTTTAGTTAATCAGATTTAAATGTATATTTAAGAATTTATTTTCCATTTTATGGCAGTTTTATTTCAGATGGTGGTGAGGCAGACGTGGTTCCTCAAGTGGTGTCGGCTATTATTATAATTACGTCGTCTTAATTGATAATAAGAAGCGCATACTGACTCAAATTTCCCCGAAAATCTGAATTGATTAAGAATTCTGATTTCCCCGGTGTAGATAAATCAAACTGTTGTCTTCATCTGATTACTCTGTATTTCTGTGCATGCATATAGAGATAGGTTTTATTATTTATTTAGTATTTATTTTGCACTTAAGTTCTTAATTAAATGAGAAAATACTCCGTACATATAGATTATTTATTAGAAAACATGCTATATCGTGATATATATATCATTATCGAGATACAAAATGACCTAAATCGTGATATATATCGTTATCGAGACACAAAATGACCTATATCGTGATATATATATCGTTATCGAGACACGAAACGACCTATATCGTGATATATATCGTTATCGAGATACAAAATAACCTTTAACCCTAGCTACAGGTTACTTTATTCAAACCCAAGATGCCTCGTATTTACGGCTGCACCATTACTGCAAATGGAGATATTCTAGATGTATTTGTGCATTACTTTATACACATTTCTCAAAAAATGTACTGCAATACATTTGGTATCTTTGGAAACTTCTGGGTCTGCACTAGAACAAAAAAAAAACAGTTACATGGATTTGAAAAAAGCTCGGCTGCACCAGTTTGTAAAGACAGACCCGGGACGTCAGAGTTTACGAGGTTAAAGGCTTATTATATATGACACGAGTGTCACAGAAGCTATAAATCCACACTGTGTGTCCACTTTGGACCATCAGTGTGTTTTACACTCTATGATCACTGTTTGTGAAGTCCTCCCGGGCCAGCTATGATGGATGTGTTGACTTGCAGTAAGGGTTCAGGGCTGTAAGTCACCTGCCGTGCACTTAGCTGATAGTAAATACCAGAAGAGCAAACACAGACCGGAGATAAGAGCTGTTGAGCTCCTCTGTCCTTCTCTGCAGTTATTATGTCCGTGGCAGCAGGAGGAGGTGATTGGTAGCATCTTCAGCGGCTCCATATGGCTTTGTCTGTAATGTGCGGTGCAACAAAATGGGATGTTTTTGCATATTAGAATTAATTGACGTTGTATTTTGTGTCTCTAATTAAATGCACATTATTGCGTTTTAGCCGGAGACCGGTTGACACCTGAATCGACTCGCTGCTGGCGAGTGTTTTTATTTGCAGATGAACAATCCAGACACAGTTTACATGTTTTATATGTGTGTAATTATTTATCCAAAAAGCTCATGTGTGCTGAAAGACAAATGTGGTCTAATTGGCCCCTCCCTCTCTGAGTGCATCAGGAAGCCACAATACCCATCCTCCTCCTCCTCCTCCTCCTCCTCTGGTCCTCCATGCCCCTTAATTACAATGACCAGTTTGATGGATTAAGTCGACTGTATGCAAAAGACAAGGTTTGCTGAAATCACCGCTTAATGTACCCACCTGAGCCGTCTCTATCGCCACTTTTCGGGCGTCTCCCTCGCAACAAAACGCCGCTTTAAATGAATTGATTGAGGCTTCTTTTTACTCGTTGCTCTGGACGCGGGCCAAGATACAGGCTGTCTAGCACATTAGGCACCACCCCCCTTTGCAGGTTTGAAATGTGAGCTGCCTGCATTTTTTTTCCCTCTCCTCCTCTCCTCTCCTCCCCTCCCCTCCCTTCCCCTCCCTCCCTTCCCCTCCTCCCCTCCCCTCTCTCCCTTCTGGCGAAGTGGCTGTGGCTGCTTCTGTGTGATGTGTGTATTGGGAGAGCAAGCAATGGATCACTAGACAGAAAAAGAAGATACATCAATAACTGCTGCATACATCCGAGGTGAGGAGATAAGCATTTCTCTCTCTCTCTCTCTCTCTCCCTCTCTGCCTGTCCTCCCCCCACCCCACCCTACCCCTCTCTCTTCCCCCCTTGTGTCTCCCCCCTCTACCCCCGCCCCTCCCTCTCTCTCTTTAACCCTTTACTGCTGCCTAATTTTGCTAAATTATTTGTACCTTTCTTCTTGTGTCCTCCTCCTCCTCCTCGTATGAAGTTTCCTCTTTTTTTCTCTTCTTTTTTTTACAGCTTATCCCTGTTTTCCCTCTCATTGTCTCTGGGGTATTTGTTGCTTGAGTGCAAAGAAGCCGGTGGCAAGTACAGCAGGAGCCCATTAGCAATGACTCCATCTGTGATTGGTTTTTGCCGGCGAAAACGCAGAGAGAGAGAGAGAGAGAGCAGCCATGAATAATTGATGTGTATTGTGCAGTCAGTCACTGGACACGCAGAGGAGAGAGGAGAGGAAAACAGAGAGAGGAGCTGCTGCCCTGAGACACCGAGGGAAACGTGGGGGGGGGGAAGAAGGAAGGAGGAAGGGAGGGGAGAGGAAGAATGTTAGAGAGAGGAGAGGAGAGGAAGGTGGGAGGGATAGAGAGACACAGAGAAAAGAGCTTTAAAATAGCTGCTGGCTTCAGTAGTGCAGAGATTAAGGCTGCCCTGTATCGCCTTTGTTCTGCTGTTGCAGATTTGTGCTCAGAAGTGTTTCTAGACACATGAGTTCCTCTTTTTCTCTGTGCAGCGAAGAGTGAGAAATGAGCAGGGACACTGCCGGAGTTAGTCTGGTTGAAATGCGGGTGGCATTTTAGACATAGAGAGGGAGGGGGTGGCTGTGAATAGGACAGAGCTGCAAAGCTGTGAGCTGTCAAAAGGAGGAGACAACAGTTAAAGAGGGTTGTGTTTGCAGTTGGGAGGGGGCGGGGGTGCGTTCAGTGACAAGAAGAAGGGAAGGTGGATGTGCTGCTGATGCTCAGAGTAACTTCACAATATTTCACCCAGCAGATTTGAGTCCTGCGTCGGCGGTGAGGGTGCAGGGCAGGCGGGCACCCTGCCACGACTTGAACTAACGGAATGGGGTCTGACAGTATGACGAGTGCCTCGCAGCGCCCCGCGTGATAGAGTTGCAACAGCTGACTGCTGCGTTTGACCCACTTACAGCTCACACAGAAGGGGTCAAAATGGCCTTGATTATCTCTCTCTCTGAGTCGCGCTGACCTACTTGAGGCGGCGTTTTCCGCGAGACTCTTGGCAGTTTATCACACCCACTCCCCTCTCTCTCTCTCTCTCTCTCTCTCTCTCTCTCTCTCTCTCTCTCTCTCTCTCTCTCTCTCCGTGCCACACAGCACAACCAGCCGAGGCTCACGCACAGATTCCCTCCCATGTGTAGTAATTCACTGGTTTCAGATCAGTGATTCGGTGCTTATCACGGTCTAATCGTGTCTGGTGGTGCACCTTTTTTTTTCAAAGAGGAGCAACAGGTTCATACTGCATTGAGATGCTAATGCACCTGTTCAACTTAAAGGAATAGTTCATCAAAAATCTATATTCAGGGAGCGTCAAATGCTTCTTGTCTTTAGGCTTGAAAGATGACTCATTCATCCGTTTACAATAGATTCCAATGGTGATCCAGAGTAAAAAGAAAAGTAAAACATCTATAGAAACTTGTCAAACCACTCCTGCAGCACAACCCACCGATCTATAAGCTCAGCATGTTTTCAGCACTTTATAGCTAAATAAACTACTTCCGTGTCACTCTTTTGCCTCCTCATAGCTCCAAAATGATACTATGATAGATGCCACATTGAACATACAGATCAACGTGGAAAAGGAGGTTCTTTTTGATGAGTTTCCTTTTACATTTTGATTCATTATGAAATTAGTTTTACTCTGACTGTGTGTCACCATGGAATCCACGCGAGCTACAGACTACGCTAACTTAACAAAAGATAGATTTTGGATGGGATATTCCTTTAATGAATGAGTTCCTTTGAAAGGGGAATTTTGGTATTTTTTAACCTGGACCCTATTTCTCCATGTTTTTGTGTCTAAGTGACTAATGGGAACAACAATTTCTGAAATTGGTCCTGTATTGAGAGATAATGCTATAACCGGCAGCCGGGAAAGAAGCTGCAAGATCAAGTGAGCAGCGTCGATGTTGCGTTACATTCACTAAAAGTGCTTGTTTTTGCCACTGACAGGCTCAGATTGTTATAATAAGTGTCTGACAACATTATGGAAAAGACCCTACAGAGAAATAAACCGTTTTCTTACCTTTCGCTTGATCTGGTCTGTTTGTTATTGTGTCCAATTCTCAGGAGAAATCTTGTTGTGAAATCTGAATATCCGTGTATTCTAGCTCAAATAAATACGGGCGGCCATCAAATTCAAAGACCTCATCCACATTGTGGAAATCATCTAAATATTCAGCCATGACATTGAAAATCTTTTAGATAACACTAAGCTACGCTTTCCAACATAACAATCTCTGCCCAACTGGCACTCGCGTTTCCACCATGGATTTATTCCACTATTCCACGTCGTCTTCCGGCAACACGTCACCTCGGCAGATTTCAGAACGAGACTCCTTGAGCGAGACTCTTTCCATAATGTCAGACACTTCGATAACAATCTGAGCCTGTCATGGAAAAAAACAAGCACTTTTAGTGGACGTAAATGATGGTGCCAGCTTGCCCCAATAAGATTGTATTGACAGTTACGGCGTTCTCCCTCAATACTGGACCAATTTCAGAAATTGTTGTTCCTATTAGTCAGTTAGACACAAAAATATGGGAAAATAGGTTGAAAAATACTGAAGTTACCCTTTAAGAGAGACAGTCAGGTGTAATTTCTTTCTCCTCTTGACTTAATTTGAGCATTATATGTTTGTTGGCATGTTGGTTTCTTTATTGTTCACTTTGTTTTCTCTCCACTAAGACGGGTTTTGTTCAGCTGAACAGTAAAGTCCTGGTTTGGGCAATCATTCAATTCTTTTTTTCCCCTAAAATGTGTGTGTGGGACAGCTCCCAACATGCTAAGACAAGAGAGGTTTTGCAACAGGCGGTGTTGTTAAAGAGACGTCTGGCTATATCTGCACAGCACTCCACACGTCCCAACTATTCATTACTGTTGTTTTGTCAGCGCCGATGAATCTCTTGTTCTCTGTACGATTTCACCGAGGTGTGAAATTACGCTGACCTTTTTCTTTGAAGATTTTTTTTCTGCGATAAAGTCACAAATCCAAATAACAGCAATTTGCATGCAGGAGCAGCTGATACCATTTGTGTATTTGCAGATCATGCAGGCTGTTTACATGGGGGTTTTAATGAAAGAACATCCAGCTTTAAGTAATTACAGGATGTGTGATCATCCAATCAAACCCCAAATAGGATTTTGATCACTTTTGATATTGAATCATCCATTGATCAAAAGAAGAAGGTGGCAGCAATAGTACCAGCCAATCAGTGTATGGATCGTGAATAATGATTCTTTTAGGTCAATGAACTCCAGATAGTTTGTTTCAGTGGAGGTTAGTGTGGAAACCCAGTGATGTTTGGTGAAGGAAAACAACTTTTGGTGAAATAAATAGTCATATATTTGTCATACCTGTACCTTTTCATCACAAAAATGGGACAAAGTGTGATGTGATCTTGGAGAATTTTGATAATCAAGAGTTTTTAAATTACCGTAACCGTAGGTAGAGTTTCCTCCTTGCATCAAAGGGGAACACAAGCGCATCCGCCTACTCGTTATTCTCACTGTAAGTCCTGTAAAGAACAAACAACAGCGACCAGAAGCAGACTCCAGTGGGTGCACTGTTATTTGATCTTGATTTATGATCAATCCCATAGGTGGAGAGTAGTCGTACATTTGGTGTGGATCAGGTGTCAACACTTAACTTGATCTGTATCTACAGCAGAGTGAGTGAGTAATGTTGTTCAGAAAGCAGTGAAAAGATGCTTTAAGGAGTCAGATAAGAGAGATCTGCGTCCTTAACCGGTGAAGAACCAGAAAATGAGGCTTGGCCGAGGCTAAAGCCGCCCATTAAAGAGGCATTTAGTAATCCATGACCTTTATCGACCTCTATATAGGTGAACAGCGGAGATTTAAACTGCATCAATAATTCCTCTTTCACACGTCTATGGCACAATCCACATCCCCCCCTGCACACACAAACAATACTTACACATCATTGTCTAATTCGGATCAAACCTCTTTAACTGCTCGGATAAAGAGCCATGTATGTAGCTCATTGATTAGCAGATATGGTGATTAGATGTATCACCAGGGAAAACAATAACTAATAATAATAATAATGCTTTTAGTCATCATTATGTGATCGACAATCCTTAAAGGGCGAGTTCATTATTTTTTTTAGGTTTATATCATTCTGTAGCTTTCCAGTGGTGTTCCTTATGTATTTAATTACGAACATTAAAATTTGATTCAAAGTATGTTTTATTGTCAAAATGCTCCCAAGCCCTTCTAAAAACGTTTTCCCATGTAACCTCACATAGGTTTCTGCATAATAACGATGCTACATGTACAGTATATATACATCCTTATAGTCAGTGTATTAACGTTACATACAGTAACTTTGAGGCGTACCGGCACAGAAGCTAAGGAATGTACTACTTAGTTCAGATCCAAAAGTCACACAATAGCACAAACAAAGTAATCAATCGAGGCAGCAACTCCCGTGATCTTTGGGGTAAAATTATTGTTTTTGTGAATGGAGTGTGGTGGCTTTGAAGCGTGTGATATAATGGCTTCAGTTCCCCGTCGGAAAGGGTCGTCTGATGGCGAGGTAAAGCTACTGTGGATGGTCAGACGGCCCTTTTCCGAAGGGGGAACTGAAGTCGTTATATCGCTGTATTCAAAGCCACCAGACTACATTCACAAAAACAGTAGTTTTACCTCGCAGACCGCGGGGAGTATACATACAACTCCACTCCAAAAAATCCAAACTAACCCTTTTTAGTTATTTCCAATACTTAGCACAGCTGGCTTTGACTCAGCTAGTGCTAACATTCACATTATTCATAACCTTATTGATTAGCTTACTTTGGTACGCACGTAACGTCACTGCTTTTAGTGGGAATGTAAAAGAACGCAGATGATTAATTTACATTTTTTTGCAATTCCGTCCATAATTATTTCTCATTTGAAGTATAGTATGTTCAATCATTCTCTCCTCTCCTTAGTAGGTCAATGAGTCCGTCACCTCATAGGTTTGTGTTTGAATAAGGGAGCGACTCATTAATCAAATGTCTTGTCATTTACTGAATATCTTAGACATGTGTGTAAAGTCCAGTAAAATGTAAAATTTGAACCCTACAGAAACCAACTGCTGCAGGAGGTGTCAGTCTGACTCAGGTACTTGCTGTTTGTCGCACAGGAAACTCATGCACATTGGCTGAATCCAACCAACCATTCTCATCACCACAGTCCTTACATTATGTCCTCACACTGGGCCGTGTCGACATACTGTACGTGGAATGACATCAGATGTGCTTTTTTTTTTTTTTCCTTTTTGGTTGGTTCATTTAGAAAAGCTCCATGGCTGCTGTTGTGTTGTCTGTCGGAGTTTTACAGTATGAAGCATGTCACACATGTTGTTTTTATCATCCTGCCTGCGTTCACAGTTCACACTTGTGTTCTCGGCTGTTCATTGAAGCCATTAACAACCTAAGTTTATGCCTTGTTCTTCTTGGTGGTTTGTATGTTAATTAAACTACACTACACACGTTGGTTAGTAAGAGTTGTGAACAGAGCTTTTACATCAGAATAATGTGATGAAACTTTAATGATCACTCTAAGGAAACTGGGACAACAAGCATAAAGGAGAATATAGCAAATTGGATGTTAGATACAGTAAACGTGTGCAACAGTATTTCTGTACTGGGCAGGGTTATTGTAGTAAAATAAGCAGTAAATAAGCAGAAAAATATTGTTAGTGAACTGAAAATAAATAAAAACTATATCCTTTAAGAAAAACTAAAACTAAACTGAAACCATAGCGCCTAAAAACGAACAAAAATAAAATAAAAATGAACGTAAAATCACTTCAGTTTTAGTTTTTTAGCTATAATATATCACCACAGAAAAAACGGAGACAGCACGAATTTCCATCAAGTCTCGTAAAACTGAACCACAGAAACTGAACACAAATGCTTCACTAAAGTAACGCAAAAATGTATCTTTATGGACATTTCTACACAGTTCTCCAACCATGTATTTTGTGTCTATATGTAGCTACATACTTTTGAAACATTACACTTGGCGCTAACAAAAACAAACTAAAACTTCTATAAAACTAAATATATAAAAACTGAAACTAAACGAAAACTAGCAAACACACTCTGAAAACGAACTAAAACTAAAATTAAATCGAAAAGTCAAAACAAAAATAAAATAAAAATTCAAAATTGCTATACTTGGTACTGGGCCACATATAGAAGGGCAAAATGAAATGGTATTATGTGTATATGATTTTGTATTTGTATGTGGACAAAATACCAGAAACTGAACTTAGACAATAAGAATGTATAAAATGAAACTGAAAAAAAAATACATTTTCAAAAAGACAACTATAGTGTGAAATTCATTATTTATTGCAGTATAAAATGGATTTAAAAATTATTAAAATATTAATAGAAATGCAGGAATTCAATTTGAAAGAATTGGATGAATATGTGAAAATAAAAAATGCACATTATTTTAAAATCATGCCTGAGGCCGTATGTACTATATGTTCAGAAAGGTTTGTTTAAAATGGATACGGTTTGAGTTTCATTGTTTCCATTTGGCCCGAGTGTTTATCACGAGGACGCTTTTTATCCAAATGCTCCTCTGTTGCACATATGGATGACTCTAATGAGCCTGGAGGGGTGCCGGGACCCGACCCAGGCTCCTCCAGTGTCGGCTCCTACTGTACCTCTAAAGGGAGGCCCTGACCCCAGGCCCACTGTGAAAAGGTCGCAGGTGAATCAGCCACCAGCGTATGCCGCCGCGACACCGCCGGCCCTGCCCAGCACCCCGAGGTGGGCACTCGTCCGGGCACATCTGCTCCGTGCCTAATTAGTATCATTGTGGAAGAGGGCTTAAGGCCGGGCCTTCGATAATAGCAGCCTGTTGCTCGGGGAAACAGTCTGGCTCCTGTAAGCAGCTTCTTTGCGGGTCCCCTCATCTGATAATCTGCTGCAGAAGTACACGCTTAAAAACACAGTCGGCCTCGCTGGGCAGTGTGTCAGGTGAAAGGGTCGTCAGTTAGTTGAGTTTAGTGAAGATTTGTCTTATCCAAGCGAAACGGGATTGTCTTGTGTCACACAAAGATTTAGCTTCATTTTTTACTTGTCAATAAAGCTGCTTTTCCCTTTTTTAAAGGCAGTATTTTTCACAAGTTTTAGCTTAAATCATGTATGCATGATATTTTTTGCTGACTGTTTTTCAAATGCATGCTGTACTGATTTTTTGTAATATTATTTCCATTAATTTCCACTCATTTCTGCACAGTATGAAAATCAGATAACGGCTAACTCTTGGGACTTCGGTTGAGTAATTAACTTATATTAAATCATATTAATCACATAATAAAGTGTATTTATATTGCACTTTTAAAACCTCCAGAAAAGCGAGAAAATTATTAAAACTTGAAAATTAAAAATGAGGAAATGATCAGAGGTTGGACCAAGTCATTATTCTGTAAGTCTCAAGTCTTTGCACTCAAGTCTCAGGGCCTAAACTTTGAGTTTTGAGTCCGAAACAAGTTATAATGCGCTCTTAACCAAATATAATGCTATTTTAACAACAGAATAATAATATATTCAATTTACAAAAATCATGAATGCTCTCTAAACTTTGTATTTTGTTTTTATTTATTTGTTAAAACAAGTGCGACTGAACTTTATCATAAAAAAGTATAATTGACTCGTGACATACTTTTTAATTAACATACTTTTTAAGCTTTGCACTTGAACGGAAGGTATTTTCGAGTCAAAAGGCTCAAGTACAAGTGAAGTCACGAGTGTTAAAGTCCAAGTCAAGTTGCAAGTCAAAGACAAAACAGATTTTGTGATAAAGTCATCAAATTACTCGACTACGTGTTAATACAGTCCCAACTTTTCAATAAAAGCTGCACTTTAATTGCATTTCCACGCAATGATAATGTGACAAAGAAACCTCACTTGATGTTTGCTGTGATGTGTTACACAACTCCAGCAAGTTTATAGAGTCTCTTTTATAGAGTTTATTTTCAAACGGTACAAAATTAAATGAACGGTTGCATGAAACTGAAATACACCAAAACACAATAGCATGCTTTGCAAAATGGTTAGCTGTTAAGTATAAATATGATTTTTTAGTAAACGCACTAAAACACGAAAAACCACTGCTATGGCCATTTGAGGAAACTTGACCTCAGACTCTTTTAACACGCTGTGGACAGATTTTAGCTCCTGAATTAAGACATAAAGATGTAGGTTTGCTCCCAATCAGCTTACTGCAGCGACACACAGTAACAGATTGAAGATTGAATGTTGGTTTGGCTTTAATGCACAAGGAATTAATTCTCACCAGGGGGCGAAGAAACGCTATAGATTTCCACCTCCGTGCTTTACTGGGACTCTGAATGGCGTGCCCTGTTTTTAATGAAGAGATTTGTTGCATGTGCCAGAAGAGATTATCATTTAAAACACTGGCCTGCTTAGGCGATGGTTTGGTTTCTGTGTAACCATGACCAGTCAGAGCGATGAGATCTGCATAAATCATCTTGAGATTGTATTGTATCATGTTCCAGTTCAGTTAGAGCCAAGTGGATTTCTTTAAAGATACACACTATAATCTTTATCTTGAATCTGTGAACACAGATTTTATTTAATTGTTTTATTGTTGACATTTTTATTGCATTTTCCGATGGACGGAATATGGATTACCGGCACGGAAGCTAAGCAAAGTGGACGCCACGTTAGTTCAGATCCAAACATCATACAATATCACAAACAAACTAACTAATCGATGTAGTGGTAGACCAACAACTCATGTGTTCTGTGAGGTAAAATTACTGTTTTTGTGAATGGAGTCTGGTAGCTTTGAAGACATGTCTTATTGTTGCCATTTTTATTTAGAAATCCTGCATTTTTTACATGTAAATAGATAGAAATCTGCCTCAAAAAAGCTGGATACTAAGTCATTACGACAGCAGGAGTGGGAAGTTAAGAGGAATAAGGGACAGCTTTTCTATCGGTCAGTGAGGTTTTTGATGTTGCGACAAAGAACGCAGGATGTCAAAACACAGCAACCCAGAAAGCTGCCGCATTTTCTTCTTCTCCTCATGCCGCTTGGCCTCCACATGGCCACACATGCTTGTGGCCTCACTAAAACCTTTTTGGCACGAATCCAAGCGTCCCCCCCTCCCCACGTTCCCCTCGCCGGATGGACATGGCACGACATTGCGGCCATGTGGCCAGCAGGAGGCTGTATTTAAGCCGGGGCAGCTCTGAAATGGGCCATAAAACCTAGCCAGCAAGTCTGGCTCCCCATGAGGCAACGGGCCTAAGTACTCATTGACAAGACTCCAACATCACTGACTTCCCAGAGAGAGAGAGAGAGAGAGAGAGAGAGAGCGAGAGAGAGGGGAAATAATGCAAGAAAAAAAAAAGGCAGCAGACAAGGATGAGGTGCAGACAGGAGGCGGTTGTCTGGCCTATATAGACGGGCTGTTTTATAACCATTAGCGCTTTCAATCCACAATACGTAGCTGCTTCCTCATACTTTTCCACAGCTGCACACTCACTGTCATTATGTTTTTTTCTTTAATTTGTCTTGCAGCTCATTTTCACTTAATGAAACAGCTCCTTGACTGCATATGTTTAAGGGGGACCTCAGGGGAAATATGTCACATTTTGATGCCACATGGCAGCCATGACATTCACATGTTCCCACTTCACACATCCTCCATCAGCTTTCTGAAAACATCACTCACCCTGAAATTAAAGTCTTAAGTAACTGAGCTAATGAAGTCAGTTTACAGACTCGGCTTTTTATGAGTTCGCGCTCGCTTCCGTGCCCCCGAAGTGTTGCGGAGTTGATAGTGGTGACCGGAGAGGTAAAACATGTGTTTAAAGGCGATCCACCTGTGAGATTCGATCTAACTCATGGGTTGTCACGGGTTGACAGGTGCGTAACCTGTTATACCCCGCTCCTCAAAAAGACCGCATGATGGATGAGTCGCTTCCATTTCATTATCAAATTGGCATTGATGAATAATTGGTGGCATCTGTGAGAAGACAAAAGAGAGGTTTGATGGCTGCCAGGCGGGCATCCGTGGCTCTGTGGCGTGGAGTGCCGCGAGGCGAGAGAGCGAGATGATTTACGATCCAGCCGGTAGTTTATAGTTTGGCAACCGGGTGTAAGCAATGTCATAGCAACCACTTATTCGTGCAGTTTTCCGTATATTACGAGGTAAATCCCAGAATTTTACAGTTCTGGGAAGCCTATAAGCGAGGAATTCTTTGGCTGAAACTAAACATGGCTGTTTTGCATGGCCTCTTGGGCGCTCTCAGTAACCAGGGATACTAGGGCTCCCTAGACTCTCTCTTATTTTAATTGACTTTGGCCTGCAGGAGGCTTGTGTCCATTCAAACCTTTCTGGGCAGAGAGAGAGAGGGAGAGAGAAGGGAGGGAGGAACTGAATGTGAATAGAGCTCCCTCAGAAACTAAAGAGTGCAGCCCACTAGAGCCGTTCTTGTTAGTTTGCTCGTGGTCTTTGTTCTCCTTTCAGCCCTTCTGGCTAAATGTCTTCAAACAAGCCGTTTGGGGGTTGTGATTCTCTCCGACAGGTTTATAGCGAAAAGATTGGACTTATGGTTAGTGTGGGAATAAGTGAGGAAGTGTGATGTGACGACTGGATGTTTGTGTGGACGTTAGTGACCAAGTGGGACGACGCCAGGTGGGAGTCCAGGGTTGACAAGGGAGCAGGTGTCTATTAGATACTGAGCAGAGAGGGAGGGGGGTCTTGGCATCTGCCTCACCTGCTGCCTCCCCCACAGTCCACCCAGCCAGGAAAACGGCAGGGGAAGAGGGAGGGAGGACAGGAGAAAAGATGAAGAGTAGAGAAAAATTGTTTTGGAGGAGGCAGCAGCCTTTTTAATGGGAGCCATTTATGTCATGTTTGTGGGGTTATCCTCTCCCACAGGTTGCTCGAGCAGCACCTGGTAGTCACTGTTCATCGTGGTGGGGTTTGCTGCTGTTTTAAAGGGTCACCCAAGTTACAAAAACACATTTATTTTACTTCTGCCTCCACCCTATAATACAATAGAGGTGAATGGAACATGTTGTCAACAGTTTTTATAGGGATCATTCCTTTGGTAAGATGGATTTATAGGTGATGCGAGGGTGATAACTGTCGATAGCTGGAGTATATGTTTTGATTTATACTGCTGCTCCACTGCGACAGTAGACAGATTTATCGTTAATAAGCCTAGAGCTGACCCGAATGCTTCAAAGCTTCGACCGTTACCATGGTAATCGGCCTCTGAATCAGTATTTGAATGCTTCCTTTTTGTTTGTTTTTTAATTATATGAGTAAGTAGTAATAATGTATAAATCCCCAAATAGCCCATGAAATAAGGAGTAGTCCCACAACATTACTCATATTCAACATGAATTATTATTAGTTATTCTCAGACGGATATCGCTGTTTGCTGTGTGTAGAGGTGCGTGTGTGTACAGTAGTGCGGCAGCGGCACTGAAACGGGGGAGATGGAGAACAACGGACAGAAGAACCTGTTAGCCAGCTGAGTCACGCCGCAGATACCTTCGAATATTTCTTAGCGAAGCTTACTGTCATTGTGTTTACATTCTTTCAGTTACTGTGTCATGAGTGACGTTGGGAATGTCTGCCTTGTTTCATGACTAAAAAGACTGCGAGCCTTTTCTTTCAACTTGCTTCATGTTGTATTCACCGGCATCAGAAACTTGAACACACAAGCAGCCCTGCACAGTTCTTGCAGTCCCCAATTCTCATATACCATTCATAGCTATACCTGCGAAAAGTAATGCACTGGAATTCGTATATAATCCACCACATCAATTTGTATATAATCCACATAATTGTGAACCAGCAAGTATTAACGGTACAAACGGTGCATAAGAAGGAGGTTGAGGTAGATGGATGGGTCAAAAAACACCTTACTTTTGCTCAGGAGACCGGTGTTCGTACCCCGTGTGAAACCAGAAGTCAACGTTGATTTATTTGTCACATAACTTCCTTACTTAAAGGTCCAGTGTGTAGGATCTGGCGATATCTAGCGGTGAGGTGTAGAGATTGCAACCAACTGAAGCCTCTCCTGTGCTCCTGAGTTACGGTGGCCGTCAAGATAACGTGAAAAGCCCTCTCTAGAGCCATTTGGAGCCGAGCCAGTGCGTAGAGTGTGTGTGTACGTGGGAAGTGAGTTGTGAAGCAAGAGAGAGAGAGAGCGGCAGTGACGGGAGCAAGTAACGTTATCGACTCCGGCCCAAGCAGGAAAAATTAACAGTGTTTGGTTTGTCCGTTCAGAGCTACTGTAGAAACATGTTGGACTACTAGATAAAAACGGATCATTCTAAGATAATGAGAACACAATGATTCTTATTTTCAGGTGATTATACACTAAAGAAAATATTAGTTATTAATATTATATTCCATTTCTGGCAATAGATCCCCCTAATTGTTAGACACTGTTCCTTTAAGTTATGCCACTCCCTGAGTTACTTTAACCCACGATCTTTTCCTAAACCTAACTAAGTTGTTTCCTGTGAAGATGGAAGTTTATTTTGAAAAGACCGTATGCATGAAACAAGCGTAAATTGACACGTGTTCCTGGACATTTGAAGTAAATTGCACAAAAAATGAGGAATAAGTTTTTGTAAGATATACGAACCGTTGTATGAGGATACGTTTACGCCATGTAGTTACATTTTTGAGGAGGCGCACGTCAGCTACGCATGTGCTGTAGCTCCATTGTGGACTGTTCAACAAAACTGTTTAAATTTGAGTAGTAATTTTGAGCAGCACAAATGAAATTCTATTCACTTCCATTGTATCTGGGTAGAGACAGAAATCCCTGAGACAGATATCTCTAAACTTGGGCGAACCACAATGGCTAGACAGCGTGTAATTTGGGTGAACTGACCCTTTAATCTAGAGGCGTTTTTTCTTTTTGGTCGAGCAAAAGGAGGCAGAATCGAGGTATTTAATCAGCACAGTTTATCTCTGCGCCTCCTGTCTGAGTGTGTGGTGAAAGTCGGGGTGGGGGGAGCATTATCATTGGAAAGAGCATTGAACAACTGTCAGGGATGCAGTCCGTGTCGTTTGTCATGTCTCCCCGGGGCTTTATGACAGAGAGAGACGGTGGAAAGCTGGAGGCTGCAGGGCCCAGCCACCGAACCACCCATCTAGTCCCAGCAGACGCGTTTTACCGCCCTTCGCCGTGGCTGACCATCAGGCTGCGCAGCTGAGCACCAGAATATCAATACGGCTCAGACTCGGCCCGGGCCCCTGGGACCATCTACAAGGCAAACAGCATAGGCTCCTCTCCTTATGGAAGACAGAGACCCATAGCCGCCAGGGAGACCAATGTAAACAGAGCAACAAAAAAAAAAGATGCTCCGTAAGCACCAAACGGCAGTTTGATTCACTCCAGAATAGCCACTTGGAAGAGCTACACCTGAGACGATTATCTCCAGATTTGGCTCTTCTCAGGGAGGGAAACAGATGAGTCTATTGAAGGACCGTCTGTGGGAGGAGAGAAGAAGAAAAACAGTAATCCTTTTGTTCATCATCCGCACTGTCCTGAGAGATGCTTGGATGAAGGAGGAGGAGGGAGAGAATGTGAAGAGTAACAGAGTTGGCTGTTCCTCCTCTTGTCATATGAAACCTGAAGTTTATCCTCTGAGTCGATGACAGAGAGCCTCTCCTTTTAAACAGGTTGGTGCTCAGTGGAGGTGATAATTTTGTGTGGCGATAAGCTCTTTATCTAACGGTGGGGTAGAATAATTCCTCTTTAAGTGGCGGCGCTGCTTCTCCTCCTTTTTCCTCTTTTTTTCCTTTAGATATGTATTGTCATTTCGCTGCGAGGCTCAGCGCTTGTTGTTGTTTTTGTCCTGCGGCTGTTGATGTTCGGCCTCGGTGTGAAGCGAGGATACCGTCCCCCCTCAGCCAGACGGCCTCACGGTGCCACAGTCAGGGGATAAATTGCGGAGACATGTTTATCAACATAGAAGAAGTGCAAGTTACCCCTTGTTGGAAGAGAATAATGGGACCTAATTGAGCTGTAACATGCTGGCTGGTCGCCAGGCTCTTGAATTGAAAACTCCTCTCCATCAGAAGGGGGTTCTGGAGGAGAGAGGGAGGGATGCTGCTGAAAACACTGCATAGATGTGAAACTCGTAAACCTATTAACCACACTTGGACCCCGGTTATATTTAATCAAAACTAACCTACAAAAATCTACCTGTGAGTGTGATGTTTTCAGGAGGAGAGAGAGCACCTGAGAGGCCCCTTTTCCTGTCAACCCAAAGCACAGTAAAGTCAGATCAATCCTCAGGAGGAACAGCACAGCCTGTCTCCTGGCACCTGCCTCGCCAAGAACAGGAGGCAGGAAGGAGGAGGAGGGAAAGAGAGAGGGAGCATGAGCGGGTGGGGAAGGAGGAAAAACCCAGCTGCCTCCTCTGCGTCTGAGCCCCGTGCTGCTTTTTAAAGGAGCACGGGAGGGAGGGGAGAGGGAAGAGGAGAGAGACTGCTGGCACCATCTGTACATGTCTTTTGTATTCCAGCCCTCATCTTTACACAGAGCGAGGCTGGTGTGCTCAGTGTTCGAATGAAAGGAGAGGACGTGCCTTTTGGGGGTGCGATGCTCAGAGAGAGGAGAGGAGAGAGGTGTGTGTGTGTGTGTGTCGACGCTGAAATTCTGTTTTGTCCTCTCGGAAAAAAATTCAGAGGACATCTCGTCTTATAATGTGGCGTCTCTCCTTATGTGTTTGCAAGCACTCATGTGTGGGCAAATCTCTGGGTTGCCATGTTTGTGATGGGAGTCAGAAGCTTTTGTTTGTTCCTCCCTCCCATCAGCCCCATTAGCCTGATGCCTCCTCTCTCACTGACTCACTCAACCTTTTTTTTTTTATCTCTCCCTCTCTCCCTCTCTGTGTAATATGCGCTGTGGCGGCCCGTCCTTGCATGTGGCAGCAGGGTGGATCTGCCTGCGAGGACAGCCTGCGTTGTCTGCTGTCATATTGACGTGGCTTTTTTTGCTGAAATCACCAAGCGCTCTGTTTCACCCTCCCCTCCTCCTCCTTCTCCTCCTCCTCCCTCGCTCCTTAGTCAGCCTAGAAGTGCTGTGAATCATAAGAGGAGGTGGCTGCCCCTGCTCTTTGATTGAATCCACATTCCCTTTTCTCCTTCCGACGCCGCAGAGAGAGGCAAGAAGGAGTGCAGGGAGAGAATAAGGAAAAGTGAGTCTTTTGTAGTTGGCACAGTACAAAAACATGCACTGCAGATGAGAAGCATATGATTCGATCAAACACGCTCTGTGGTGGCTACCTAACCGAGCAGTAGGTAGGTAGGTAGGAAGGTAGGAAGGTGGAGAGGAGGGAAGGGGCTGGAGTCCATCTGCAGGCTCAGAGTGAACTCTAGTGGCCGAGAGCTGCAGTGACATGCTGGATTTGAAGCTGATCTTTTACATTGCAGCATAAAGGTGCCTCCTTTTGTTTCTTGCTAGGGCTGGCAATTGATTAAAATATTTAATTGCGATTAATCACATGATTGTCCATAGTTAATCATGATTAATCGCACACTTTTATCTGTTCAAAATGTACCTTAAAGGGAGATTTAATACTCTTATCAACAAGGGAGTGGGAAAATAAGCTGCTTTATGCAAACATATGTATATATTTATTATTGTAAATCAATTACCAACACAAAACAATGAGAAATATTGTCCAGAAACCCTCACAGGTTCTGCATTTAGCATCAAAAATATGCTCAAATCATAACATGGCAAACTGCAGCCCGACAGGCAACAACAGCTGTCAGTGTGTCAGTGTGCTGACTTGACTATGACTTGCCCCAAACTGCATGTGATTATCATAAAGTGGGCATGTCTGTAAAGGGGAGACTCGTGGGTACCCAGAGAACCCATTTTCATTCACATATCTTGAGGTCAGAGGTCAAGGGACCACTTTGAAAATGGCCATGCCAGTTTTTCCTCGCCAAAATGTAGCGTTATTTAACCTCATTCGCGACAAGCAAGTATGACGTGGTTGGTACCAAAGGATTCCTGAAGAGAGTGGCAGTGCACATGAGTGGAAACAACGACCAGCTTTAAAAGACAGCAAGACATGATAGAATAATAATTATTTATAGAGCAATTAACTATTAAAAGAAGAGCAGAAATCAGTCATTCAGTCGGATAAAGTGGCACAAAAGTGTACAAGCAAATGCATTTACTGTTCTTTTATTCAGTTTGATTCATCTGTAGAAGTTCCTCTATAATGTCACTTTCATGAAGGTTATGTCTCTCACTTCAGTGTTTGCATTCATCCTCCGTTTTCCAGTAAATGGTGGTGGAATCATTGAACGGTGATGAACACAGAACAGAAGATAATGTGTAATTTGCTGCGAGCACGGATATAAGTAGTACATTTAACCTCCTCTGAATATGTGGAAAGCTTCATTCTTAAAGTCCATTAAACGTAAAGCAGTCCATGAGCAGAATAAAAGTTCTTATTTGACTAAACTAAACTAAAAAAATTACCCTTCAACCGTTCATATAAACAAACTAACTAAGAAAATAATTACTTTTACTCAGCAGATAGTTTCAGAACATTTCCTCGCATTTGTTTTAAATGTTTTCAGTAACATTTCTTATTTTTTCTCATCTAATATGATGCTTAAATGTTCCATGTTGTTGCAGAGCTACATGGCCTTACAGACTGTGCAGCTATTCTTGTTTTGGAGACCCGTTTGCACAGACACGACTCCTTGATTTGCTGTATTTTGCACAAAGACCTTACACATCATTTTGTCAGTCAGGCCATTGCTTTTTCCCCAGAAGCTTCTGTTTTTTGTTTCGTCTGCCCTCCTCTTCTCACATAATCAGTTTTTGCAGGTTTTTTTTTGCAGCGCTTGCAGTAGAGAGCTGTTAACCTCTGCAGTTATTTCTCACAGGAGTCCACCGATTCTCACTCATTCCTCTGCTCTCTCTCTCTCTCCAGCTCTCCTGTCGTCGTGGTGCGAAGAGCTCGGACGCCTCCTCCTCCTCCGTCACCAGAAGAACAGGCAGAACGAGCCTCCGGGAAAAGTGCCCATGCAGCCCCCCATGAGCTCCATGAAGCCCGGCCTCTCGCACGGGTCAGTGTTCACACTGCTGCGCTTTTTGGCTTGTGCGCGAGGCGTGTTTATGTGTGTGTCGGGTGTGTGAACAGACAGACCAGGCCCTCGGGGAAAGCCCTTCCTCTCCACATGAAGCCCGGTGTTCCTTATGGATCAGTGGCCTGACTAACTGCTTGTAGCACAGTCAATAGGGACAAAAAGCACCTCACAGCCCCGAGTACATGTAGTTAATAATTACAACGCAGTGTTTGTGCATTTCGAGAGGAAGAACATGCTTATATTGTGTAATCCTGACAATAAAACCTTTCTGTCCCTATCGTTCAGCAAATGCAAATATACTTACTATGACTGTGCTATTGTGCCGGGCAAATATTTGTGCAGTGACGCAGGGCACATTTTGATTTGTCGACTCGATGTGTTTTTATCCGTCCTCAGCAGAGATGGGTCTTTTCCATACGACTCGGTTCCCTGGCAACAGAACACCAATCAGCCTCCAGGTTCGTTGTCGGTGGTGACTACTGTCTGGGGTGTGACCAACACGTCGCAGAGCCAGGTGAGATCCCCGTACCTGTACAACAGAGGAGAAGTGTTTCTGATAGGATCGCATTTCTGTAGTTTTAAAGTGCTACTGTCTTTATGTTAAAGCCTCCAATATTTACGCGTGTTTATCTCTCTGTATGTCTTCGTCCAACAGGTGTTGGGGAATCCCATGGTGAACAACAACAATCCCATGAACCCTGGTGGCAACCCTATGGGCTCGGGTATGTCTGGTAACAACCCCGGGATGAACTCTCCTCAGTTCCCCGGTCCTCAGCAGCAGTTCCCCAACAAGGGCAACTCCAACCAGGCCTACATGCAGCAGGGCATGTACGGACGACCCAACTACCCCGGTGGAGGAGGCTTCGGTGGCAAGTAAGTGGACATTGGATTCATACCGGTTGTTGAAATGATTGTACTCCTCCGGCTTGAGGTAATTTTCTATATTGTCTCTTTTGTCGTAGTTACCCTGGAGGGCCGAACGCTGGACCTGGAGGAATGGGCATCCCTCCGCACTCCCGTCCTCCATCGGACTTCACCCAGCCTGCCGCTGCTGCCGCCGCCGCCGCAGTTGCCGCCGCTGCCGCCACAGCAACCGCCACTGCCACAGCGACCGTAGCTGCCCTGCAGCAGGAAACCCAGAACAAGGACATGAACCAATACGGACCGGTAGGACACCCCAAACACTGACTTTGCCTTTCAATACTAGCAGTAGTACGAGAACAGGAAGCTGAGAGGAGTTGATTTAGGGTTATTGGTGAACAAGGTTAAATCAATGTTAAGGGTGAGTAATTAGCTGAAGTAGTAATGGAGCCAAATGGCACATTTAAGCTATAACAAAAGCTAACAGGCGTCCATTTTTTTCTTCTTTTGTGACTTTTAATAGACTCTTTTTACTTGCAAAATCTGCCACATTGACTGTCAACTCAGAGATGGTTGATTGGACCCATTTTGTCTTCCAGATGAGTTCCTCTTTCCAGATGGGACCAAACCAGGCGTACAACAGCCAGTTCATGAACCAGCCAGGACCCCGCGGCCCTCCGTCCATCCCTGGGAACATGGGCACTGGCATGAATGCGTCGAGCATGAGCGGGCCCCCCATGGGAATGAACCAGCCCAGAGGCCCAGGCATGGCGCCTTTCGGGGCCCACGGCCAGAGGATGCCCCAGCAAGGCTACGCAGGGCCTCGGCCTCAGGGCATGGGGATGCAGGGCATGAAAAGGCCGTACCCGGGGGAGGTGAGTGGATGTGACATCAACACTTTCACTTTTAAGGTTTAGCTTGTTTGCTGTATATTGGAATATATGTTTGTCATCAACAGCCAAGCTATGGTGGGCAGCAGTATGGACCAAACAGCCAGTTCCCTAACCAGCAGGGGCCGTACCCCACACCCAACCCCTCGAGGCCGCTCCCGTCCCCCAACTACCCGGGTCAGAGGATGCCAGGACAGCAGCTGCAGGGCCAGTACCCGCCACCCAGCGGTGCCATGGGCCAGTACTATAAGGTGCAGTAATACTGCTATTAAACCAAAAATGTGATGATTATTTGCAGGGTATCATCCCAAAAAACATTTAGCAAGCTTTTTTGGTTCAAATAATAGAGGTTAATTTGGAGAAAAAACTGATTTTGAGTCTGTTTTTAATCACATTGCAGCAAGAGCCACCTTTTAATGGCCAAACAAATAACTTCTCTGGGAGTGGATATCAGTATAGCCAGGGTAACATGAATGGGGTAAGTCCACCACTTTTGTCTCATCACATTATCATTCTCTTGGTTGTGCTGTTCTTACTCCCATGAACATTTGACTCACTAATTGATTATCTTCATTATAGCCGCCCAGACCGGTGGGTAACTACCCTCACTCCCCAGTGCCAGGCAACCCCACCCCTCCGATGACCCCAGGAAGTAACATCCCTCCATACCTGTCGCCAAACCAGGACGTGAAGCCACCCTTCCCTCCTGACATCAAACCAAATATCACCGCTCTCCCTCCCCCTCCAGGTCAGTAACTGGGAAAAAGTCCAATGAAGACATCTTAACGGTGAATTATTCCTTTTAAAGTTCATGATTTATCTGACCGTGGCTCTTCTTCAACCGCTTGCAGCCAACCACAACGAGGAGCTGCGCCTGACGTTTCCAGTGCGGGACGGGGTCGTCCTGGAGCCCTTCAGGCTAGAGCACAACCTGGCTGTCAGCAACCACGTCTTCCACTTACGGCCCTCCGTACACCAGACGCTCATGTGGAGGTAAGACATCATGCACTGAATCAAAATACAGCAGTGGTTCTCAAGCTTTTTTAGGCCATTATCCAAGTCCCTTACCGCCGTGAATATTACTGTTGATTATTATATTATTGTTATATCATTTAAAAAGCATGTGTGTCAAATAACAAAAGAGGATTACTTGGCTGAGTTAAGGAAGAGAGAAGACTCAATACATATTGCAGGAGTATTCTTAATACAAATATACAGTATACCTTAATCCTATGACTTAGTACTGTGCAATTAATCGAATAAAAATTAAAATTTTGGCTTCAAAAAGATTATAAAAACAAGATAATCAACATAAAATGATTATTAATATTACATTTTGCAATGACGCTCTTGTTTTGTCTTGTTTTATAAATCCAGCACACCCATTTCCTTTACAGCGGTGCGCTTTTACTTTCGTCTTGAGCCACGGACCCAGTCTCGTTTACCATGCTTTTTTTGGGCTGTGACTTATTTTTTCGTGTCCTCACCATTCATATCTAGACAACCAATGTGTTTATGATTAAACTTCATAGACCTCACCTCTTAATTTTGCCCTCAAAGTGCACCAGATTGATGTATTTCATGTTAAAATGTAGGCTACAACATGTTCTTTCTATATGCGCAATGTTTCCGAAGTCGATGAGTAATTGTGTTCTCAATATTGACCAAAATAATTGTGATTATGATTTTTGCCATAATCGAGCAGCCCTGTTATTATTTTGCACAGCCTGATCTTCCAGGTCTGCCGTAACCCCAAAACAGCACAACAACTGTTAGAACAGACGGATAAAGGTTTCAAGAATCTCATTTTCTTCAGTTCTTCTTTTTAGCCTCTGTGATCATTTGATTCTCACTCAACAGGGACATTAAGCTTCATATGTAAGAGTAAAGAACCAATGGGTATTCTTCAATTCCTCTTAACCTTTGGCAAGCAGATTGAAAAGGTTGTGCAGTCATGTCTGGCGGAGAATTATTACAAAAAAATAATCAAACCACCACTATTCCCAGCTAACTTGGAGAAGGTCATTCATGCATTAATTTCCTCTGATTTAGATTATTGTAATTCCCTTTACTCCGCTCTCACTCTCCCGTCTGGAACGTATCACTGAGGATTCTTTTCTTCGCTTGTCTGTTCAGATCGGACCTGGAGCTGCAGTTTAAGTGCTACCACCACGAAGACCGTCAGATGAACACCAACTGGCCGGCGTCGGTCCAAGTCAGCGTAAACGCCACGCCACTCACCATCGAGCGAGGCGACAACAAGACCTCCCACAAACCCCTGCACTTGAAACACGTATGCCAGCCGGGAAGGAACACGATCCAGATCACAGTCACGGCCTGCTGCTGTGTGAGTACACAAATCTGCAGAACTAACAAAAAGGTGAAAGGTTAAGAGGTTTATGCAAATCCAGACACAAAAAGTAGATGCCAGATAAATAAAAGTCAGATATAAAAAAAAAAAAAAATCTACCTGCAGATGATATTTAATGCTAAAGCTTGGAACAAAATAACAATATGATCTGTCAGATCTTTTTATTCCTGTGGATGACACATGTTGAAACTAATACGCCCTTCCGAGGATGTTTGTGATAGTGACATTGATGTTTCCTCTTGCAGTCGCACTTGTTTGTGCTGCAGCTCGTCCACAGGCCCTCAGTTCGCTCCGTCCTCCAGGGCTTACTGAAGAAGAGGCTTCTGCCTGCAGAGCACTGCATCACCAAAGGTATATATACAGAACAACACAGTCACATTTTGCACCCTAATGTCCTGATCAGAGTCCTTGCTTACACACTGCATTTCTCTCCTCCTGCCTCAAAAGTTAAGAGGAACTTCAGCAGCGTAGCGGCGTCGTCGGGGAACGCGACGCTCAACGGAGAGGACGGCGTGGAGCAGACGGCCATTAAGGTTTCCCTCAAATGTCCAATCACCTTCCGGCGAATACAGCTTCCAGCAAGAGGCCACGACTGCAAACACGTTCAGGTATAAACAAACGCACCGAGAGTCCAAAAATCTGATGCCTTTCAGGGAAAATAGTGGATAACAAATGTGACTTTCATTTTCTTTCTCTTGCAGTGTTTTGATTTGGAATCATATTTACAACTCAACTGTGAGCGGGGGACATGGCGATGTCCTGTATGCAAGTAAGTTCATCCAGCTTGAATACATAACAGTACTTGCCCCGTCTATAGTTTTGACTGTAATCTACGTAGTCAGCATTTTAAACCCCGTCTCTCTTCTCTTCCCAGTAAAACAGCGTTGTTAGAAGGACTCGAAGTGGACCAGTACATGTGGGGAATTTTGAACGCCATTCAAAAGTAAGTCGGAAACAAATTTGTTACGCAATAAATATAATGCATTTGTCTCCATTATTTCCTTGTATCTTAACAATTTCATCTGCATTTCACCAGCTCGGAGTTTGAGGAGGTGACCATTGACCCGACGTGTAGTTGGCGGCCGGTGGCTATTAAATCTGATATCCACATCAAGGAGGATCCAGATGGACCGCTGGCAAAGAGGTTTAAGACTATGAGCCCCAGCCAGATGATCATGCCCAATGTGATGGAGATGATAGCTCAGCTCGGCCCCGGACCGTCGCCGTACCCGTTGTTATCGTCGCAGCAAGGGGGCAACAACAACGAATACGGCAGCCAAGGTGGGCTGCAAAACATACAAAGTCATTATACCTCAGTCACACTACAAAAGGAGCATAAAATGTATTTACTGTTTTGATTTTGTGTGCAATATAGGCAACAGTTACCAGGGGCACGGGAACTTTGACTTCCCTCACGGCACCCCTGGCGGTACGTCGATGAATGACTTCATGCACGGTCCCCAGCTGTCTCACCCACCGGACATACCCAACAGCCTGATGTCCCAAGACAAGCCACTCTCACACAACATGCCTGACTCAGTGAGTTGACTTTATCAACTCTGCATTTCAGCCTCTCTTTGTCTTTCTATCACATTTCTTCTGCATATTTCACCGTTTCTCTCTCTGCTTTCTTGTTTATCCGTTGAACTATTTCTAAGTGTGCAATACAAATCAGGTTTGAGTGTTTACTTCTTCAGTTAGCTTCATTTGGGCAGGTGAGAGCAGAGGATGTACGCCAAAGAAGCACACTGAAACACCTGAAAATATAAGCTTCAAGTGAACTACTATGCAGAGTGATGATAGGAAATAACCGTAAAATAGATTTTTTTGGCTATAAGGAGACATTTGAAAGCAAAGGCTTAGCTTCAGCTCTATCTATTTTTTGTCCCGAGTTTGTCCCGAACTCTCGGCAAGAAAGCAAATATTTCAAGAAAGCGTATTTCCCAAAATGTTGAACTATGCCTTTAAAGCTAAGATAAAATTACAGACACTAGAGTCCATTTTGAAATCACTCAAAAAACAAGTAATTTCAAAATGTCATCATGATTGTGATGGGGCTTTTTCTCTATTTTCTGATTAAGCAATTAAGACAGATTCATCCTTAATTAAAACAAGTATTAGTTAGTCTGAATATTTCCCCCATCTCTCTACAGATACCTCACTCTGCAGGCAACGACCAGTTGCACGGTCCTCTGCAGAGCTTACACGCATCTCCGCACCCTGGGAGCCAATCAGGGCAGCAGCAGCTACACCACAGCGGGCCTCCTCAGCCGTCGCGACAAGCTCCGCCTCCTCAGCAGCAGCAGCAACAACAGCAGCAACAGCAACAGCAACAACAACAACAGCAACAACCGCCCGGCCCCAACAACCATCCCCACGGCGACCTATCCTTCAACCCCTCCAGCAGCTTGGACAGCCAAGCGGGGTCGGACATGCCCGAGCCGTCATTAGACGTGAGTCCTGACACACAGCAGAATCATTTCAGTCTTAAAGGTCCCATATCATGCTCATTTTCAGGTTCATACTTGTATTTTGTGTTTCTACTAGAACATGTTTACATACTGTAATGTTAAAAAAAACCTTTATTTTCCTCATACTGTCGACCTGAATATGCCTGTATTTGCCCTCTGTCTGAAACGCTCCGTTTTAGCGCATTTTGACGGAATTGCAACGGAATTGCGTTGCTAGGCAACAGCTTGGGTTCATGTGTACTTCCTGTCAGCTGACGACATTCACATACACTGCAACCAGGAAATAAACTGGGACACATTGAGAATGTTTACGTTTAAAATTGTGTCAAGGGTCTAAATATTGTATATTCGTGACATCACAAATGGGCAGAAATCCTCACAGCTTGTTTCAAATGCAGTGTTTCTGAATACGGGCTGTGTGTATTTCCCTGTGGATTGAGTGTTTCGATACTTTCACAGTATTTATATAGGAGTTATGCCTGCTTTATAATAAAAAAACATGAAAATCTCACTTTTTTAAAATACGGGACCTTTAAATCATCTGTGTTCACTTCACTAACCAGATCATTCCTCTTTTCTTTTACAGCTTCTTCCAGAGCTCGCCAACCCAGACGAGCTGTTGTCGTACCTGGATCCGCCGGACCTCCCCAGCAATAGCAACGACGACCTTCTATCGCTCTTCGAAAACAACTGAGGCAAATTCAGACACACCATGAACTTTTTCTGACTGCCTGCAGTTTCCCCCCCCGAGAACCCGGGGGCGGTCGCTCAGTACTTGATAAACACAAAGATGCACTCCCTTTCTCTTCTTCCTCTTGTACAGTTTTCATCGGCCAGCACAGATTGACTGAAAGAGGTTCAAACTCCCAAGACGCGGCGCGGCGATACTTTTTGAACTGTGCAGCTATACTCAGTTGGTTTTTTTACGCCACACACAGGTGTTATGTGTGCACATTTAGGAACGTGTTGTAGCATTTTTTATTCATGTTTTGTTTCCTTTTTGAGAAGAAAAAAAAGGAATTCACTGTATAAAAAAAAAAAACCCTGCGCTATCTGGCCAGTGTGCGTTATACGTCCATATTGTTATTCCAAACTGAGAGGCCACAGCTTCCTGGTGTCACAGCTCCATTCCCTGACTGGTTCCGGTTAGCCGCACTGTTTCTGTCCCACCACACATCATTTAAAAGCACAAGAGATTTTGGCAATGCAAAAAGGAGAAATCTGTCTTTAAGAAAAAGAAAAACAACAGATCAGCGTATGTCTGTCCTTGACAAAATGTTTTTTGAATAATTTTTTGCTCAAAGGTTTTTTGGGAATGATCGGCTTCCACTTTGTCTACGATTGTGATACATACATATTTTTGTCAAAAAGAGATATCCTGCTTCTACAGTCCTCTGAGGGTTGACTGCTTGAATGAAGATTTTGGCCCCACAAAAACAAGTTTATACAGCATACCTGTGCTTCTACACACTATATAGTTCTCCTGTGCAGAGGAGCTATTTTAAAGGTACAATATGAGAGATCCTGTAAAGATCCCGCTGCGTTTATTGCTTCCTGCTACGACTCCCTTCCACGCCGTCTGCTCTGCGGTGTCGCTCGTGTCGGGCGTTTTTGCAACGTTGCATCTCTCTCCCTGTTAAATGATGTGCTGTTAAAGTAGTCTACAAAGTGCATGTGTGCCAAGCCCTTGTCTAGTGCTGTTCCAAGTGGTAAAAAAAACAAAAAAAGAAGATAGTGTGGTTTTTATCAGTTGCTGTTCCCACGGCTCTTTTTATTGTTTGTTTCTGTCAGATTTAGTATGATTTATTTAACACTAACATTGAAGGGATAATGCCGATATCAGCGATGCATTTATCATGTATTCGCTGGATATACTGTATTATGTTTTGTTTTCTTATTTTTTGTGTCGCTGCATAATTAAACTATCCGTAAATCTTTTTTGGGGGGAAACTGCTCACCAAAGTTGGAGGGATGAGAACGGAGAGGTTTGTGTTTGCTTGGTCCTGTGTGAGACTGCGAGTGTGTGTGTGTGTGTGAGACTGTGTGTGTGTGTGTGTGTGTTTCTATTAGCGTGAAGAGGAGGAAATATTGATTTCAAAGATATAGGGGGAGGACAAATACAGTTTATCCATCACTGCTGTTCAAGAAGTGGTTTTTAAAAAGCAGTATTGTTGCAGACCTTTTTTTGCCACGTTTGTTTTCAGTTTCACTTTTTTGAGGAGAGTGCTGTTCAGTATGCAAATGTATTATTTTTTAAGAAATGCTATTGTACTGTAAATATCATTGTGAATATTTTTGTATCATCTTGATAATGTTTGTCCTTTTTGATCATTAGTCGTCCGACCTAACAACATATACGCTCCCAGACTCCCATCTAACCACTGACTTTGTTTGTAACCAGCATACAGACGGCTGTCTCGCGTCCTCGTCGTGGGGAGGACAGTCCAAATGTCTCATAAGCTATTTCCTGCAGGTCGCCGTGCTTTCTAGTCACTTTTCCTCCCAGTGCACTCTGTCGCAAACCTGTCGTTTATTGACAGGTGTCACGTTTTTATGTTCCCCCCCCTTTCTTCCCAGCATCAGCTCACAGTGATTGTGTAGCATCATTTCAGTTTTGACACGTTTGACGCAATATTTTCTTTCACGCTCGGATGTATTCGATTGAAAAACGTTCATGAATTTATGTTAACATTTCATCAGTGATACTGAACAGTAACGGTTTTTAAAAAGATGTGGTATCAGCTGGCTTTCAGTGTAATTAGTGAGCTATGTGAATATCATAATTGTTGCTAATTGTCAATACACAGTGGTATTTTAAAGATATATCACAACCATATTTTAAAGAAATCCATGATATTGTTTATATTTTTGTTATAGAAAAATGTGGCTTTTTTAAAAAAGCGCGAGACCATATACATTTTTATCCCCTTTTTTTGTTTTTTGGTAAATTATTTTGTACTGGTTTTCTTATTAATCTGTAAGGCTAGAAATCCAATTTCTTTCAACTGTAGCATTGTGCTGATTTAACCACCCTGGTTTTATGTAAACATCATTTTAAACGTCATTTTAAAAGAAATATTATTTGTTCCAGTTCAGCACACTGACATGTTGTTTCATATTTATGTCACAAAGAGACATCAAATAATCCCTCTTGACACTGCCACATTTTCATATTTTCACGATCTGAATTGAAACTTTCGATCAATCTCCGTGGTCATCATTTCATATTTTGGAGCCAATTCGGTGTACAAGGCAGCACCCCAAAATCTGTAGTTGCACAATCACAATAAAGGGCCATTTCTGTGGGGGAAGTTGTTTTAAAAAAAATAAAAAAAATAAAAAAAATACAGAGAGGAAGGGCGCGTTCATCATTCTGGCCTGGAAAGGATGTCGAGGGCAAGGCTAGATCAAACGTCCCAAGGATGCCTGTATATATGTAAATGAATATAGAGACATGTGAACAGAAATGTATTCATTTTCCCTGGGAATGTGCATTGTTTCTTCAGAATAATAAAAAGCTTGCAACCCCTCTACTGGAAGTGGCTGAATATGGAAACTTGTTAGTTAGTGTCTGTGGGTATCTCTCCAGCATTTTTGTTCCCCCTCTGTAATATACTTTCACCTCTTTTGTTATAGGGGAACTGGGACAGCTATGTTTTACATGTAATATTTAGCCTAAGTGTTCTAGTCTGTCACCTGCATACTCTGAGGTGCTAAAGCTAAAAAATAAAAAGAGAAAAAACAAGGTTACAAAGAAAATCGTGGGAGGTGAGGTGGTGGGAGGGACGGGTCCAGAAGATTGTAACCAAATCCATAGTTTGTACAATTTTTTGATATCATGAGCAGTTGGAAAAATGCTACAATCTAAGGTGATTCATGCAATGTGGCCATTGTCTCTATTGTGTACATTGTATGTACAATCATTTCATATTCTAAACTGGTCAGAAAATAAAAGGAACTAATTGTGATTTTTAGTCTTGCAGAACTGTATGTAGTTAGATGATGTGACAACCTAATATTTATCTAATAAATATGTATTCAGATGATACCTGTATGTCGCTGTGGTCTTGTCTTTTGTCTGAGGATTACACACCTGCCTAACACCCACGGGCTGTTTATGCAAGCAGAAGGTGTAAATTATGGCTATCACATTTTTATTAATATAGCTAAAGGCCAGCTTGAACGTATGTGGAAAGTATATGAGCACCACGTTAATTAACACAACAGAATAAGGGAGACAAGTAGACCTGAAGTAACTAAAGTAAACATGCTCATTGGAATAACTTTGAGGAGTTCAGCAGTTGTTATGTGACTATATTATAATACATTTTATTGTTAATACTGATGCATTGATGTCTCTGCAAAAGTTTACTGTTGTAGCTGCAGCAGGTGGAGCTAGTTTTAACTACTTTATATACAGTAGGAAGTTTAGTCAGGTGGTTCCCAACCTAGAGGTCTGCAATTTGAAACAAAAAACTTTATTTGCACTCATGAAATGATGTATAATTTGATTTTGTATGACCTTTTTTATTTTATTGTATTTTATTAAATACATTCAAATAGGTATATATATATATAACATGGACCCAAACTGTTGCCTTGCAATGCAATTCCGTTGCAATTCTGTTGAAATGCACTAAAACGGAGCGTTTTAGACAGAGGGTAAATACAGGCATATTCAGGCAGACCGTATGAGGAAAATAAAGTTTTTTTTACATTACAGCATGTAAACATGTATGAACCTGAAAATTATCATAATATGGGACCTTTAAAATCAGTATCTTTAAAAATATAAAAGGAGGGTATTTTTTTTTAAGCCATATCATTTTATGGATGTAATATTTTGCTAAGATATAAATCAAATTAATTATGTAAATTTAAAAAACGGTTGTAAAAGCCCAATTTTGCACTAGTGACACGTGATCACGTTTAATCTCGCGATATTTCAACTGGCACCTCTTGGAGTACTTCCGGTTGTATAACGAAAACTTCCTTTCCTCCTTTTCACACACATATGTCAGCGTGACCAGCGTGACAGTTGCTCATTGCCGACTAGAGCGAACTAACATTAGCTTTGACAAAATGTTAATCATATCAAACCGGATCAAGTTATGTTCTCTGGCGTTCACCGCCGCCCGCATGTACAGCACCGGCCCGGCGGCGGCCAACAAGAACCCCACGGTTTACTTTGACCTCTCTGCAGACAACCAGCCGCTCGGCAGAGTAACCTTCGAGGTGAGACACTAACTACTACTAACTATAACACACACGTGGCTTTTTAGTCTCTCTGTTTGGTAATGTTTGCTTTTATTTTTTATTTTTGTATTTTTGTATTTTTTTTTTTTTTTTGCGCATATATAATGCTGAACAAAATCCAGAAAAAAGTACTCTGGGCATGATCTAACTAACATTATTTGTATGTATTAATTTATTTTTATTTATGTATTTATTTGCACATATATATATATATATAAAAAACTGCACAAAATCCAGTCAATGAAAAAAAAAAAAATGCGTCAGGAGAGGTCACGAAGCCACAGTGTTATACAAAGGACCTCCCCCTAACCCCAGGAGAAAAAAACTATAACAAAAAAGGAAGAAAGATCTAAACCAACATAATTTTAAAAATACAACAAAACTTAGAAGTGCACAAAATGTGCAGGAAAACCTAACCAAACAGTGGAAAACAATCCAATAAAAACAATGAAATACATACAAAAAACAGTGCAGAAGAAAAGAAAATATATCTAAACATATCAAAAGATAATTAGATAATTCAGTTTGAATGAGTAAGAAAACGACTGCAGCTAAACTCCTAAAATGTGTCCTGTGTCCCTGTCATGGCTGTATAAAGAGAACAAGCTGTCAACATTTGACCCTGGGGCTTTTTTTTTTCTTTTTCTTTTCTAGCTCAATGCTGATGTTGTGCCAAAGACTGCAGGTGAGTACATGTTATGCACTTTAAATGAATATCTCCATGTTATGCAACTTCACACTTCACACTTCACTACACTTGAGAGGCAAACATTTAATTTGTAGAAGAGCTTCCCCCTCTTAGTCACTCGTTTTTTTATTATACTGAATGATTCATTTCCAAGGAACTTATAAGCACATAGCTGGAAAACATCAGATTTAAAGTGGTGCTTTTGTGTGTCACAATGCTGAAAACAGGGCTGTTTTGCTGAGCTTGTGAAAAGTTGACTTTTTTAGAGATATGTGGTTCTCACAGGACAACAACGCTACAAACATCTTATAGAATATGATGCATTGCTGTAGATTAAACTACCAACAGTATATAAAGGAGTTAAAATTAGCAGTAAAATGCAACATGCACATTAATGCATCAATCACATTAATAGTATATAATATAGAACAGTTTTTTTTCTGCACATTGAGTACTTTGATTTGCTGATAATACCAGTGATGGTGAGATGAAGCTTCATGAAGCTCTCCAGCAAATTCATTTTTCGAGGCTTCATGTGCACAAAAAACCGCCTGTTGGTCAAAGAGTGTAAAACAGGCAGATATATAACAGATGCTCTCAACCACGTGATCTGTGATATGGGCTGTTGTATTTTGCACCAGTAAAGGCTCAGGAATAATGACAAAAAAAATCACATCTCATTTATATTAATATAGGGTGTATTTTCTGGTAAGTAGCATATATTATCATTCTATAACATAACTGTATAATAAACTATAATTGTCTTGTGAGTAATGCATCAAATGTGTGTACCAGTAAATTAATCCTTTGGTCAATAATTGTCTCATAATAATAATGGCAGAAGGGGCAATATTAATGTTCTCAAACTGAAAAGTGGCAGTGGTTTTACAGTGGAGTAATAATTTCTCCACTGGGTTTCGGCTTTGGGCGTCATCGATGATCTCAACCTCGATTATGCGCTCCACAGAAAACTCCCTGGATTACTCAACACGCTCCAAACCCCTCAGCACAGCACGTCACAACACTAGATAATACTGAATCTCACCAGATGTTCAATATACCCAGTATTATGGACACTTTTTGGACAGTTCTAAAGTGCAAAAGAGTCCAAAAAAACAAGAAATGACTAGTTAGTTGATCATTTTTAAATAAGAGGGAGTCAGTCGCACATTCAAATATCTTCTTTTGCTGGGATCGACTGATGTTTCTGCAAAATACTTGAGGAAGCCTCTGACCTTTGTGGATTGTCCGAGAGAGAATCTGACATAAATCTTTCTCGTAGAGAACTTCAGAGCGCTGTGCACGGGCGAGCAGGGCTTTGGTTACAAAGGATCAATTTTCCACAGGGTGATCCCTAACTTCATGTGCCAGGTAGGTCTTTAGCATCTCTTTTGATATCCGACATTACAGCTTGCACTCCAGTGCAATGACAGTGATGTGTTATTTTTTTTTTTCAGGGTGGAGATTTCACTAACCACAACGGAACTGGAGGGAAGTCTATCTATGGATGGAAGTTTCCCGATGAGAACTTCAAGCTGAAGCACACTGGACCTGGTAATCATCTCATAACTCAGTATTTCCTATGATGCAACAGAAAGCACAGGGCTGCACAAACTGCAGGAATAAGATAGTCGACTTGATCACTACAGGGTATAATGAGATTTAACAGCACAGTGGGATACACGCGGGGCAGTGTGACACTACACAGGACAGTGCAAATGCATTAAACGTCACACTTGAGAAACTGCAGCATTTGTGGCAGATAGATAAGGTAGCGTTCTCTTCAGTAAAGTTTTGGAAACCAGGTTGATAGATAGAGCTGCAACAATTAATCAATTTGTTTTTTTTTCATATATTAAATTAATTGCCAACTATTTTGATAATCCATTAATTGGTTTGAGTAATTTTTTTAAGAAAATAAAAGTCTAAATTCTCTGATTCCAGCTTCTTAAATGTGAATGTTTTTTGGTTTCTTTACTCCTCTATGACAGTAAACTAAGTATCTTTGAGTTGTGGACAAAACAAGACATTTGAGGAACGTCATCTTGGGCTTGATGAACACTTTTCACCATTTTCTGACATTTTATAGACCAAACAACTAATCAATTAATCGAGAAAAATAATCAACAGATTAATCGACAATGAAAATAAGAGTTTATTGCAGCACTATTAAAAAATATTTATATTAGAATTGTCCTGAGCCAAAATCAAACAAAGACGGGGAACATATTAAATATTAAATCCATTAAATAAATTACATGTTGACTTAAATGTTTAGAATTAATTAATTAAATATAAATGAACATAGTACATACTGTTCCTCTTTGTCACATGGTTTGTCTTACTCATTTTCACCACCAGGTGGCAGCATAATGCAAATAGTGTTTGAGTGATCTGTTATAAATTAACTTGGTGAAGTTTTAGATGATGATGAATATGTTCCCCTCAATGTGCCTTTTTCACAACAAACATGTTGACTCGTCATAATAGGTCGAGCACAGCAATAACATTAACAATGGCTTTTTTCTATGAAAGTGTCCCAGGGAGCCAGCATGCAGAATACCAGGACCCTGAATCATTCATTGTATTATTTACGGCTGTGTTTTCCCTACTGTGACATGTCAAAATGTCTTCTGTGGCCATGAGGTTTGAATTTGTGTATGTATGTAAGAAGTGAACTATGAATCATATTCATCTGTTGTTTTTCCTCAATTGTGATTCAACACTGAGTTTATTTATAGCTCAGGTGACAGGTGACTGCATGCACGTTCTGTTACTTCAAGCGAAATGCATGACATGTTTTAAAACATAACGTTTTAATTTGCTGCATTGTAGGCATCTTGTCTATGGCCAACGCTGGACCCAACACCAACGGATCCCAGTTCTTCATCTGCACCAGTAAAACAGAATGGTACGTTTCCGACAGATTATAAGGGTTGATGCTACGGTAGTTATTCTATTACATTTCATTATTATTATTGGCCTTATTATTAAGTCTTACATCTGTACAGAGCTCATTAGATCATTAGCTGTCTGGAAAAGTGATGCAAAACTGAACAAAAACCGCCGCATCAATACTTTTTACATAATTTTTTTTACAGTGTGAGTTTCACCAAACAACTTTTAGTTCACATTTTCAAGAATTTAACTGAACACTACAAGTGTAAAAGCATCTATAGATTTGCCTTTTTAAAGTACAGATCATGAGAAATATGTGCGTTCCTGGCCCTTTTAAACTTTGACGGTGACTTAAAGGTGCTAAATGCAAGATTGGAAGCATTTCTATTACCTCCGCACGGCTCTTAACTTGGCGACAGCTGAGCCAGTGGCTCAGAGCTAACGGTGCTAACAAAGGTAAAGGTGCTGACGGAGCGAACAGTGTTTACCTGAGGGGGAACCGGAGGGCGGGTGCTACGCCATCGCCGTCAGTCTGGGCGCTGTTATCAGCTGTAACCGACATATGGGAGCAGTGCAGAGCGGCGGCGGCTGTGAGCAAGCCAGTGGGGCACGCTCACATGCACTAAAAGCACGCGCGGCCGGCCCGGCTATGTCAACAAAGCACAGAGAAGCTTAGATTACAACACACACAGAGAAAGAGAGACTTCATTCTCTGCTCAGGTAGACATTACTCCTCTATATCTTTACATAACAAACAGTTGTTTACTGCTCTATTAATGCCCTGGATATTGAATTTAGCACCTTTTTAAAGTACAGATCATGAGAAATGTGTGATTCTGCCCCTCTTAAACTTAAAATGACTTAATAATTAGGGAAATAAAAAAACAAAACACATAACTAACCATTTTGCCTAAATTCTGTGAGTGCTTGTGGTGACAGTGTGCGGTTTGGACACTGCACACTTGGAGACATTTAGTAAATTGTGAGTTTGAGTCCCACACACCGTGGACGAAAGAGACCAGCGTTTTTATATGTTTCATGTTGAGTATTGTTGCTTCGCCAGGATCTAAACATAAACTCACTCCAATTCACCACCACAGTCTTTATAGTCCAGGTATCAACAAGTAGTTGTGGTGTGTCAGTAGCTCCTCATTCACCTCAGCTACACAAAAAAGTGTCTTTAAATAAATATACACTATTTCTAAAATAGTTGAAGAGCTTTGGCATACCATCCAACCTTAAAATGCTGCTGCCTTTGGAAGGCTTTTGTTATTGCAGCTTTTTGAAATGTGTATTTAGTAATGTCCGGTTATTGTTAAAATACTGTTTCAGAGGGTTTTTTTTTCACCCTGCTGAGAATAAAAATTCTTGGTGAAAGCTGTGATTTCTTGTAATGTTTTGACACCAAACATGATTTGTGAGGATTTGAACGACGGCCTAAAATAGCAGGATCATTGCAGGAATAGTGGCATCACCCGTCAAGTCAAACCCCACTGGGTGCATCATGGATCGTCTCACAGTCCGGGGCAGTGATAACAAAACCTCTTCTTCTTCTTCTTTCATCATGTAGGCTGGATGGCAGGCATGTTGTCTTTGGCAGCGTGAAGGAGGGAATGGACGTGGTCAAGAAAGTGGAGACTTACGGTTCGCAGTCTGGGCGAACCTCCAAGAGGATCACTATCGCAGACTGCGGAGAGCTGGAGTAGTGGACACGGTCGTAGTCTCATCTCCTGCTGTAATTTCAATGTGAAGATCCGAGTGAAAGAAGCTCTGTCTTCAGTCACCATGCCACAGAGAGGACTACCTCTCTTTGCTGGCAATAGATACTGTAAGAGCCACAATGTGTTCAGTTAACGTTTTTAAACTGGATTACATCATGCCACTACAGATACTATTAGTTCAGTTAGCCACTAACTTAACTGGTATGCTATAAAATGTGAACTTGTATTATACAACACAAAATTACGGGTTCTATTGTATTTGAAGATATTAATACATGAACATAGAGTGAAACTGGTGTAGAAAAGAGGCATTATTTGAAAAATAAAGTCATTGTTTTTCTAAATATGAGCTTGTTCATGCCATTTTTTTTTTATACCACATGACCTCAGATGTCAAAGTATTACAAAAATGCTTTTAAAAACTTGCACTTTAACAACTGTTTTGAGTCGAAGGTGTGTCCGTTTATTGGGGGGAAGGCGGATTTTTTATCACCAGCTGAGGAATGAGATCAGTGTCTTCTGTTTTCCTCATCAGCCTCAGTTGACTAATGATCTTATTCCTCTAAGTATTTATTCTGCTGACATCTGTCCAGAAGAATTAAGGTCTAAAATGTCAGAGCTAATTGCTTCTGCATCGGGAAATGTTTCTTTTGGTGTGTGGGAGGGGAGGGGGTGGAGGGTCAGCTTGGATTCACCGCATGGCGTTTGACTGAAGGTTCTGCCAGCGATGGTATATGAGAGTCTGATGGAGCCAAATCTGATGTTGCTTTGCCATAAGTAAATTTTACCAGATGCTGGGAAAAATATTAAGAGATGGAGATTCTGTTGTTCTTATGTTGTGGGGAGATAAATATGTGTAACATCTGGATCAGTTAATGTTGAAGACGGAGTTAGATTTTTATCAGTTGACGGCTATACAGCCCCATGTGGACTTTCCCATCACACACCCCCCAAATCCACACATGGATATGCTAAAAACAATGATCTTATATTGTTAATAAAGACAAAAACAATATTTTCAGAAACACGTTCAAATACATTTTAATACAAAAACATTTTAAGAGATCATGGGTCACTCAGACTAAGGCACATTAAATGGTGTTTCACACATCTTAAACAGTTAAAAGTCAGAGTGTATTTCTGCTCAATATTCATTTATCATCACAATTTCATTGGAATACAAAAAGCCTCTAAAGCAACATGCACATGCAACCTTCCACTTAATCCTTCACGATCTTTGGTACTTTCACATTTGTACTCCTTTTTTGCCTCATGTTACATATGAGACATTACTATGGAGTTGTGCCATAAAAAATGATACGTTTGGAAAAGAATAAGGAAATACATGTGGAAATATAAAGATGAATAAATAAAATAATAAATAAATGTGGACAAATAAAATATAAAAGTACAATTATAAGCATTTTCATTTATTTCTGTATATATTTATATATATTTTTAAAAAACATTATTTTTTTTGCATATAAATTACTGTTTTTCTGTGTATTTACAAAAAAATACATTTATTTTTATATAATGTAATTTATTTATTTTTATCCCTTTATTTTTCCTTATTCTTTTCCCTATTGCTTTTGCTATTCCTTGAAGGGCCAAACTATCAATCAACTGGCTTTGGTCGAGCCTTCCTTTCCAGGCTGAGTCGTCAATTCCAGTCAAATACTCTATTTACATTTTTTTTAAAAGAGTAATTTATATGCAATAAATAAATAAATACATATTTAAAAAAAAGTATAAATAAATATATACAGAAATAAATATGAAAATGCTTATAATTCTTTATTTTTTTATATGTCTTAATATTTTCGCATTTATATATTCTTTTATTTATTTCTCTTTAGATTTACACATTTATTTATTTATTACAGATTTACATTTTTTCATAGCACTCCTCTGACTCCATACATTATGACCTCTGACCCATAAAAAAGCACTTTGGTGAGTCTTTCTTGGCACTGGGTGCCAAAATATAATTGTGCTGTAACTTATTAAAATTCTCAGGAAACAAAATGTTTCTATCATATTGCATTGGTTTAAAAGTTGTAATGACAAACTTCCTAAAAGGTGTCTTCAGATATACAGGCACATACTTATAAAGAATAAATGTTAGTTGGCTAATATATTCCTTCACAAAGTGTAATAATCAACAAAACAGTAATGGCTTAAAAATATATCCAAACATTATGTACCCTCCAGTACTGATAATACAGACAATAATAATGCAGATACACACTAATGCTGTATATCCTTCTTAGTAAAGACTTGTTGCATATTTTATACAGAAAACATCATTGCATTTAAGTTATTTTCTGGAATATACAAACATGTAAAAGAGAATCTTCATCTGGAAACTTCTCTTTTGTTCCAACATGTTGTGGACGCGAGTGAAGACAGACACAGAGCTAAAGTTTCTTAATTCACAGTCGGTAAGATTCATAGTTAAGACTTTCAAAATGAATATTCACATAATGAATAACTGAGTAAATTACAAGAACCCAGCAGATGCAAAGAACTCGTCTCCGCTGAGGGATACTTTAGAAAAATGATCCTCTTATACTGAGAGTCACAGTGCCAAAGAGAATAAACTGTTAGATGCATTACAGTACAATAAAGTTAATTATTGTGTATTTTAGTAATTCAATCATAACTCCCTTTTTTTTCAAAGCTTTGGAGGAGTACGTAAGGCAACGAGTAGAGTGTGTTATTGCACACGGCGGCAGTAGTAGCCGAGGACTTTGCATTTCTCACACAGATGTTGTGGATGCTCCTTGCTCTGGTCCGATACGTCTAACCCGTCCGGTTTCTCCAGAGGTCGCTGGAACAAAGAAACAGAGAATTACTCATCACTGAAAGAGCTGTTAGTGTGATCCTTAAATTCCCAGAAACAACACTGAGGACATAACCTTGGCTTCCTAAGGGTTGTTTCTGGGTATTTATGGGTTTAAATTGTGGTGGAGTTTACGTTCTATAATTACACACAAATTATATATGTTATTTCATGTAAAGGGGACATAGCATGAAAAACTCACTTTTTTTAGTGCTTGTGCATATACATTTGTGTATCTGGAGTGCCTACCAACCCACAAACTGTGAAATAAGACAACCCTGTCAGCCATTCAGAGCAGACTGGGCTTTTTCAGGAGGGAGTCTTAAAGAGAGAGGAGCTAAAACGGAGCGTTTCAGACAGAGGGTGAATACAGGTATATTCAGACAGACAGTATGAGGAAAAATAATGTGTTTTTTGAACATTAAAACATGTAAACATGTTCGAGTAGAAACCCAAAATACAAGTATGACCCTGAAAATGAGCATGATATGTCTCCTTTAAATATTTTTTTTGTGCACTCTATATTCAAAATGTGTCTAATTCTGGCACAAAAAATAAGTACGTATAATCTAATTTCAATAGAAATAAAGTGATTTTGTGTTTTTCCAACTGAATTATACTATTGGCATATATCTTTATGGCTACTCAAAAAAAGTAGGGGGAATTTAGACTCATGTCCTCAATACTTGGCTACAGCTATGGTCACAGATTGTGCAACAAACTAGAAAACACAGAGAGTATCAAAGCTCGGCAAAACAATCTTCCGAATCCTAATTTTAACTGCCTTTGAATTATCATTTGGTTAATAATTAAATTTTGATTAGATTGTATAGTATTGTTTTGTCATTTATAATCTGCATCAGGGTCATAGGGACAATCGTGGTGGTTGGTTGACTAGAGAAAAATCACCTTTGGATATGCCATGATATTTTGCAGCATTACTCAGAGGTGATATTTGCATGTGTCATCTCAGTTTGTTCAATAATTATGGAGTTTATATCAAATAGGCTACACTTACAATAATTTGGCAACAATTATAATAAAATGGGATGGAATATCTAAACAGAAATGTTGTAAATCTGGTGAATTTTTGCCTTCAAAACTCATGGCTCCTTAAATTGTTTATAAAGTGACACATGGTGGCACTATTTACACCAAAAAACGAACCACTTGTTCTTTTGGCCCATGGATTAACTTTCCAACAAACTTCCCTGAAATCAGGTCACACATGTGTTAAAGATATCCTGCTATCTAAATAACAAACAGACAAACGGGACCGAGAGAGTTAACCTTGGCAGAAGTAGAAGTTTTAGGTTGAAGGTTTCAGTCTAGTATTATCATACGAAAGTGAAAATCAAACATTTATAACTATAACTATATATAAATGCATGTTGGGGTATTTTTGCAGTTGAAAAATGTTTAACCTGCAACAGTATTGCTGTTCTACAGTTACATTGGATTTGATTTCCACACTTAAACTGGTTAGTTTGAGCCATGGAGAAAACATAAAGCAGCTCTTGGCCTCAAGGGTCAAACTACAAGGAAATATACTTTAACAACGTGCAGTTAGAAATTGGTTTTCTGCCATGTTGTGTGCAGCGAAGCGGTGTTTCCCCTGTGAGAATGCAACTGAAAATAGCGAGTAGGGCCCGTTCCAAACTTTGAGTATGTACGAACAAGCCGTCCTAGTTTGCTGATATCTTCTGTGTGTAGCTGGGATGCGCTGTTACCTGCTTATGAGGGTAAACGTTGATGTGGCACTTGATACATTCCTGTCCCATGTTGGCCCAGGAGTTCCCGCTCATCCACTTCCTCTTGCATTTAGGGCATTTATATTCACCGAAACACCTCTTCTTTCCCTGATACGGGGTCAGGCCTTCACCTTTGGGTCGAGCCTGAAAAGAAACACACAATTCCTACATTACTGACCTTGTCTGCAGCCCACTTGAAGCTTACTGCAGCTTCAAAATGAGACGTTTCTCAACGCATAAATGTCGACAGCTTTGCAAACATTTTGGCTTTTGCCTCTCACCACCTTAGACTGGAGGAGGCCTATTTGGTTTCTTTGGACGGCAGCCAACTCAAAGCTCTGCGTGATTAGAACGGGAAGTGATAGCAGCCCTGTTGGTGGTCAAGAGAGTCGACTTTATGGAGTGGTTTTGTCTCAGGAATGAGATGATTATTTATGGTTTCTGTCAATGCAAGTTAAAGAGCTCACTTGCTTTGATGCTTGATTAATGCAGGTCCTGGAAGAGTGAGCCTTATACATTTCAAAGGGACCTTTCTTATCTTATCTGAGCTATAGAAAGTGTAGGAATCTAGAAGACCCCTTGTGTGCTTTAGAAGAAAAACAGAAGATTTGGGAAGTTGGAATATATTGTAATGTTTAAGTTATTTGTTGGACAGAAAAGAAGGAGTCTCAGCTTTCCCATTAGAAATGAACTGCCTCCCTCCAGCTGTGTTCCCGAGGGACCATAAAGGAGGCCCCGGCCTGTGGGGGGACCAATGGGAGAGGCCTCCCTGCTATAGGACAAATACCTCAAGCTCTCAGTCATCCCTCCCAGCTGGCTCCGACCCACCAATCACGACACAAAGATCTTAGCGGAGAGGAAATAAAACCCAGATGAACTCTGCACTTGTATAACATGACAAAATCCTAAACCCATCACAACGAAATCATATCGACAAGACTGGTTTAAATTAAAAAGCACCTCTGCAGCAAAGTAGGGCAAGTCCAAATTAAGACTGAATCCGCACCACCAGAGGAGCTAAACGTCAAATGGTGTTTTGATTTCACAGCAGGAACATATGTCAGGTTCAAAAACGTCTTACGGATCATTTTATTCATTTCCAAAACGACATGTGTTTAACAAAATATGTTTAAGGTTCCAGCAGTCAAGTCCCTGACTGTGAAGCAATTTTGAGGCCTGTGTTTGCATCATTTAGCCACCATGAGGCACTGTGGGAGGTCACTTTTGATGGCAGCCCCGTTTCCCAAGCGCCTATACAGGGAGAGCAGACGGAGCATCATCTTCCTGAGGGAGGAAACAGCTTTCATTCTGCAGAACAAGCAAAACAAACTCTACCTTGAGTCTGGAGCCCACAGGGCAGCAAAGGGCATGGCACAGTCCCGAGTTTCCACCGGTCCCATCAAAGATGTGGCACTGACAACCGACAAATGAAACTCACACTGGTGACCCGACGGTGACTGGATGCTCTTATGGAAAGCAGGAAAGTTTGAGTGAATGCAGAAAAATGCACAAATCTATCATCCAGCCTTCTGCACTCGTGACACAACCAGCTCATTTAACACACCTCAGAATAGTTTTCATTGTCTGCCTTGAAGATGCATTTGGGTTTAAATGAATATCTTTTGAACTAAGACACTGTGTGTGTTTTTCATTCTCACAATAGCAATGCTAACATGCTGATGTGTAGCAGTAATAATGTTTACCATGTTCATCATCATAGTTTAGCGTGTCAGCATGCTAACATTTGCTAATTAGCACTAAACACAAAGCAGCTGAGACTGACGGAATGTTATTATTAGTTTTGCAAGTATTTGATCTAGATACGATAAACCGGTATTGACGATAACGTGATATTTAAAAATGAAATATTTCTATCATGTTAATAATACACATATGATAATATTGTGCAAATATAAACCTCTTGATTCATTTTATAAATATAGTTATGTTTACGATTTCTCTCTCCACCTACACTCATATTTTGTGTGAGTGTAGTGAGAGTGTAATTCATTTGCCAAAAAAGAGACAAAATGAACAATAAACAAAATTAAAGATGAATTTGACTGATATTTTTTTTTTTTCAAATTTGTATAGATATCGCAATAATATTATCGTTAATTCTTTTGACCACAATAATGATATTGTGACAGCCCTAATTCAAACTGAAAGTATGAGAAACATACAATTTTTGATCTGCTGGTGGTGCTACATGAAAATTTAAGGTGTCACCAAAGTTATTATAATTCATCTTAAGGGGAAATGAATGTCTGTATAGCTACTAGATTATATTGCCAATCTATCCAATAGTTGTCTGGACATTTCACTCTAAACCGCACTACAACCTACATGGAAAGTCAAAGAATCACCAAAGTCAGTATGCTTCATCTTCTGGGGACCATGAATGTCTGCTCCAAAGTTTATGTAAATCCATCCAATAGTTGTTGAGATGTTTCACTCTAGACCAGAAGTGGGAACCAAGCCCCCAGGAAGACCACATTTTCGTAGTGGCCAAACTGTGAAATTACAACTTCTGTGTCCGTCACGTGATGCCATTGGGCCCAAAAAGACTTTTTCCCATAGACTTACATTGGGAAAGAGATGTCTGTAACTCAGAGGATATTTTTTTTTAGGTAAATCAACTTCTTTTCTTGCCTTTATTTAAATCATTAGGTCCTAAAAGTTTATCTTCCTCCATTCATGTGAATGAGCCCCAGACCGCAGCTGGACCGAGGCTGGGCTCTATGGGCCCAATGGATGCGGAAGATACTTGACTTTATCACTCAGCAGTCGAGCCATTTTGGCTTCATGCGCCGCTGAGCAACTTTCATAGGAATGAACAGGAGCCCTCCACCAACACTGTAACCAGTTCTCTTTATACATCCATGGTGGGAACCTCTTGGTACCGCCACCATAAGGAAGAAAAGTCATCAGAATGTATTCTTTGAGGACCACGAATATCATCCCCGAAGCCACGCTGCTAGCATGGCTAAAATCATGAAGATGTTTTCAATTTGGTAAATAGATTGTTTTTTAAACAACATTTTCCATTTTTGGCCCCCCTTCTGTTTTCACACAGTAAGAAGACTCAACCGCCCATTTTCTCCCTAAAGAGATTCTTCATATTTGACGGAAGAACCTTTTCAGCCTGAAACCGTGTGTGAGAAAGTGTTTTGTTCTCAGATAAATAGACGTTAAATGCATTTATTATGTGCATTATAACTCATCCCAATCCAAAAGCCATAACTCTAGTTGTGTAACTTAAATCAGCCCCAGAGTGTGCAGAGCGATGTAAAGCCAGATTTTAAAGGCTGCAGCAGATAAGCTTGGCCCAGATCCTTGCAGCCTGGTGAGAGAGGCCCAGGAGGTTGGCTGCCTCCCTCTGCCATCATCTGGAAACCATCAGGATAAACAATGGACTACTCCAAATCCCCCCTTCCTCCTCCTCCTCATTCACTCTCTCCCCCACTTCCACAGCCCCATGAGACACTCATCCTGGAGAACACAGCAACACCAAGCCTATTGGATACCATGTGGTCAATTACTCCACACTAACAAACCCGCAGTGCTCTCTCTCCCTCGCTGGGTTTAATTTGTATCAGTCCCCCACATCACCGGGGAGAAGACCAGCTGTTACCAAAGCAAAACAACACATTACTGCCCGGACTGAAACCCACAGCAATAGGTCTCCTATGTTTTAAAGACTCCTGTGTCGATGCAAGTGATACTTTTCATTATCTTGTGAAATTAATTATCTCCGGGAGGGTTTAAAGCAACAAATGGATGACTTTCCTTTTTCCTCAAAGAGATATCAGAATAGCTAGATTTGTTCTATGGAAGGCAATTATGACTGCATCCAAGATGAAGATTTGTTGAGTTATTTGTAACAAAAACTGTTTTTATTTTGTATTTCTTATCTGTTTATGTTTGCGTTGATTTAGTTTTCTTGTAAGCTGTTTTGGTGTCACTTTTTACGATGTGTTTGTATAAGGGGAATGTATATTTTTACACTTTTATGACACCATTATATGTTCACGCAAAACCCAATAAACAAAGTGTGGGGGAAAAGAACAACAATAATACGTTAATTACTAGTTATTTATGAGGCAGAAATGCCAAATATTCTCTGGTTCCTGCTTTTACAAGATAAGGATTTACTGCTTTTCTCTGTTTTATATCATTGTAACATACATATCTTGTGGGTTTTGAAGTGATGGTCGGACAAAACGAGCTATTTGAAGACGTCATTTTGAATGATAGTTGTTGTCCTACTTTCAAATAGGATTGAAATATTTTACTTTGTTAAGCATCTGTTGATTTCAAAGTAGACTCTATGGTGTAGATACTTTTAAAGGTAAGAGACTCAGAAGTCTTTGTCATGATGTGACAGATACTACTATGTTTGCCTGATGATATACTTCAAATATAATGCAGAAAGTATTCAGAATACATTAGAAAACATCCCTTGGATTATATGTCACAGTTATCATAACTGAAAATACTCAGGAAATCCAACCCATGTATTTTTATCTGAAGTATTACTTTGACAGACATATTAGATGATGATGACAGTGAAGTCACAGTTCCTGTATATGAAGCTGTAATCCTTCCACGCAGCCTTTCTGCAAATCTTGCACATCTGAAATACTGAATGGATTAACCGTCCCCCTCTCCAAAACAAATATGATTAGATAGAAACAACTGGAGGCCAAACAGCAAATGATTGGTTTTCTATTTTCCTACATAGCTCTCCAGATTTTAAATCTTGCATCAATCCCATTATTGTTCAGAGCACGCAGAGCCTTTAAACTAGCAGAATGATTTCCACACACATATTCACAGACATTATTCCCCTCAGCATCTATTTCACTCACACAGTGCTGCTTTCACAGGGATAGGATTATCGACCAATACGCGTCCAGAGTCTGACTGAGCTCCAGTCCTGGCTGTGGGCAAGTTGACGACATGCACAGCTGTAAACTGGCATTATGTTTCACAAAGGGTGATTGACAGGGGCAGGTGGGCTGGCAGACAAACAAGAAATGCAACTGCACAATATTCCCAACTTCACGTCTAAACACAGCTGAGCGAAATTCATGAAGGCAAAATCGCATGACTGTGGGTCGATTTTCGTTAGGCTAACAAGCCAACAGTTTGATTTTATTGTCATGAACATATTACTCTGGAGTCACATCTTGAAGTTGTTGTACAGGAGGCCTGACAGCATTTCACAGCATCTGTTAAAGAGCGAATCACTATCTACCTTCACACCACCACGTACTCAACCAAATATAGACTACTTGCTAGCAATAAGTGTGAAATGGAATCTATTAAAGGGTGGGTCCATTATTTTGGTTTAATATTCAAACCCGAACATTAACATTTTTGTTGAAGTACGTATGTAAAGATATGTTTTTCTGCTGCTCCCGTCCGCAGCCGCTTTGCCTCGCCGTCAGACAACCCTTTCCGACTGGGAACTAAAGCCGTTGTATCGCTCTCTTCAAAGCCATCAGACTCCATTAACAAAAACAGTAATTTGAGTATACATGCAACCCCACTTCAAAAACTCCAAACTAACCCTTTCAAACAGTTAATGTTGACTCACTAGTGCTAGGGTTCACATTATTCATAATCTTACTGGTCACTGCTTTTTGCTGACGGCTGAGTGGCGTTTCCAAAAGAACGCAGATGGACCCGCCCTTTAAGGATATGAATCCTTCCAAAAACTTTCTGTCATTAATCTTCCCTAATAGTCCATGAGTAACTTCAACAGCAGGGCTCATCCGCATCTTGTTAGGACCATAAACAGGATTTGATAACAACTCAAATCCCCAAATTTGGTATAGTGCTGCCAAATGGTAATGTATAGCTAAAAATGTGAAGTCTATTTAGAGCCACAGAGAGGGAAACTTAACATTTCACCCTCATTTCCCTTTCCTTCCCCTCTGTAACCCACAATGACACAATCCTCCGGTAACAAAAGTGATTTATCCTGAAAACACGCAGCCACATACAGACTGAGCTCTACACAGCATTCTTTTCCTGTATGTTCATTGGCCTTAGAGTAGATGACAGCCACTAGTTTATCAGCAGGAGTCTATCTGCCCCACATACCAAGGTTTCCTCTATCTCACTCATCCTCCTCAGCAGATGATCCGGCCAAAAGCAACAGACAGCCTACTGAGGACAGATAAGACGTTTTATCAGCAGTGAAAACAAAAGGACCAAAGCAACAGGAATCAGACAGTGTTGCTTGAGATTCACCAGTTACACATTTGGCGATGAACTATATTGCTCCGCCACAAAACAACACTAATGTCATTATCAGTATTTGAACCAAGATATCAGTAGAAAAACACGTTCTAAACTTTTACTATGGATTAAACATACAAGATATAGGGTGTTATGCCAGCTTTAGAGGTGCTGGTACTTTTGGACAGATCCAGGCTAGCTGTTTCCCTGTTTCCTGTCTTTATGTTGCTTAATGTTTAACAGACTGATATGAGAGCGGTATCAATCTTCTCATCTAACTCTCGGCAAGAATGTGAATATCTGTATTTCCCAAAATGTTGGACTTTGATACGCTAAATTTGAAGCTACTCCCAGCAGCCAGCTAGCTTAACTTAGCACAAAAACTGGAAACAGAGGGACACAGCTAGCCTGACTCCGTACAAAACTAACACATTTACACTTTGTATTTTGTCTGTTTAATCTGTAGGCTACAAAAAATAGAGAATGTAAAGACGCAAATATCTATTTTAACAGCTTGCTGGACTCCTTCCAAAGCTCAAAAATGAACACTTTGTATCTTATATGTTTAATTTGCACAAAAAAAGACGTGTAAAAATGACAAATTTCTATTTTAATGATACGCTAAATATGAAACTATACTTCCAGCAGCCACCTAGATAAGTTTAGCAAAAAGAGTGGAAACAGGGGGAAACAGCTAGCCTGACTCCTTCCAAAGCTCACACTTTGCATCTTGTGTGTTTAATTTGCGCAAAAAACGACGTGTAAAAATGACAAATCGCTATTTTAGGGAAAACTTTTCCTTTAATGATATGCTAAATATGAAGCTACTGCCAGCAGTAAGCTCACTTAGCACAAAGAGTGGAAACAGTAAGCCGGACTCCGTTCAAAGCTCACAAATGAACACTTTGTCGACCTATTTTGTCTGTTTAATTCGTACAAAATAGAAGTGTAAAAATGACAAATCGCTATTTTAGGGAATATGTTGAACTTTTCCTTTAATGATAAGCAAGAAAATAGAGTTACTGTTACTGTAAGGACATTTAATTATAGGATGAACTATAAATATCTGTTCTAGCCTTCAAAGATCAAATATAAATCAAGAAATCCCTTCTATCAAACGTCTCTCTTTCCAAGGTAATTATCAAAGCAGACGTTTTCCTTCCATTCAAACCTGATTAAACACTAACTGTAGAGACATACACCCACTTCCTGTGCTACCCACTGTTTCCAAAAACACATTGTGGATGCACACATCTCTGGGCAGCCGCTCGCTGGCCCTTTAAACAGAGTGTCCGACCGACAGCCGCTCCTCTGCACAGACAGAGACAGAGAGAGACGGAGATGACTGCAGCCAAGCAGAGCTGAGCGAACAATACAGCCTGACTTCCTGACCTCTGGTTCCACAGCCCCTCTGGAGAAACAATGCTCTCCTTATTTAGCTCAGGCTCTTCCCACCATACACCCCATGTACTGTCAGCACACTGTCACTAGTGTACTCTCTTTACAGTAACCGGGCTCAGCTACTTAATTGGCAAGGGGTCATTAAAATGTTGTGACCCCGGGTTAAGGGGTGAAAGGTGTTAAACCTGCAACACATTTGGTCAAAAAATGGAAACAGTTTTGCAATCAAAACTGTACAGAGAGATGATTTTCACATGACGACACTATGGCAAGTTGGAAATGAAGAGTTTTTTCTGCAACCCGACACATAGTAAGACATCAAAAGTGCTAAAAATGCCTCAGATTCCAGCCAACAAGAACAAAAAGCAGTTTGTTCATTAGTTACAGCTTCGGGAAGAACTGAAGAGGCCTTTTGTCATGACAACGGCTCCGTAATCACCGCTGCGGGTCTGAAATATTAGCAACACATGATAAAATCTGACATCATCTTTCTGAAGCAGAGCGAGAGTGGCAGAGAGCCAGCCGGCAGAAATGGTTTCCAGATTTTGCACATTTTAAGGGGCGTGGCTGCGAAAAAGAATCGTAAATATCTCAGGGTAATCCTTTGACGTCTTAACCCTCTGGTGAAGCAAGTAACCCAACTCTCCGCTCACGCTGTCAACAGGATGTTTGCCACTTGCATGCCGAGCACAACGTGGATAGCATATCTAATGCCTTTCAGTGAGGCTGCAACTCAAACGCATGGGCTCCACCTTAACTGGCACATTATTTTTCATCACCTAAGGCCTCCACTGAGGTACCATGTGTTTCTTTATCAAAGCAGCAGACTTTTAGAGTTGACATGGGCCCCATTCCACCCAGAGAGAGGCTGTTAAAGGCCCCGCACACCCACTTCCTGTGTGCTTCTTCTCTCATCTTACTGAGCCGTGACATTCTTTGATTCCTGTCCGCCGCAGCTCCAGTGCAAACCAGTCAGCTATGGAAGCCCGCAACAAACAGTCCAAAGAATCGGCTAATAAGACGTTTTATGCCACTCCATAAAAAACAGGTTTTGAACAAGTGATTTTGCAATGCTTTGATTTATGCCTCTCTGTTCTCCATTTGAAAGAAACATGCTGTGCTAAAAGAATGAACAGTTTCCCTTCTGGTCAGGTTATCCATAAACACTGATATATACTCAAAGCTAAGTGTCAGTGTGTTGGTTGCTGTACGGCTTCTTTCCAACATTTTTTTAGACATGAACCTGACGAACCGACAGTAGCACACGCTTTCTGCCGCTGCGTTAGCCCAGGTGTGCACAGATGTGAAAATGAGCTATAAACTCACTGCAAATTATTTTCCCCACATTCCTCACATTCCCCCACTATCTGTTTTCACTGCTGATCTGCACCAACCTCCTCTGTGTTGGCACTGATGGAGGTGGCAAGCGCTCAGAGACGAGGCTAGGGGAGAAAGTGATCAAAATGTCAAAAGGCCCCATCATCTTTCCTACAGCAAGACACAGACTTGACAAGATGGACAGTCTTTGTGGTCATTTTGTGTCTCTTTGTGGTTGTTTTGTGATGATTTGTGGCTGTTTTGTGTCTCTTTTTGGAAACTTTGTCTCTGTGTGCTCTTTTTGTCTCTCTTTGTGGCCACTTTGTCCCTGTGTGCTCTTTACGTGTCTCTGTAATTGTTTTGTGTCACTTTGTGGTTGTTTTGTGTCTTTTTGTGGTTGCTGTGTGAGTCTTTGTGGCTGTTTTGTGTCTCTTTGTGGCTGTTTTGTGTCTCTTTGTGGTTGTTTGTTGTCTCTCTGTGGCCACTTTGTCCCTGTGTGCTCTTTACATGTCTCTGTAGTTGTTTTGTGTCACTTTGTGGTTATTTTGTGTCTTTTTGTGGGTGCTGTGTGAGTCTTTGTGGTTGTTTTGTGTCTCTTTGTGGCTATTTTGTGTCTCTTTGTGGTTGTTTTTTGTCTCTCTGTGGCCACTTTGTCTCTGTGTAGCCCTTTTGTGTCTCTATAGTTGTTTTGTGTCACTTTGTGGTTGTTTTGTGTCTCTTTGTGGTTGTTTTGTGTCTTTTTGTGGTTGCTGTGTGAGTCTTTGTGGTTGTTTTGTGTCTCTTTATAGTTGTTTAGTGAGTCTTTGTAGTTATATTGTGGTCATTTTGTGTGTCTTTGTGGTTGTTTTGCCCCTATTTGTAGTTATTTAGTGTCTCTTTGCAGTTACTTTGTGTCTCCTTTGTAGTCTTTTTATGTTTCTTTGTGGTCATTTTGCTTCTTTTCCTGGTTGGTACCAAGGCCTATTGAAAGAGGATGGGTCACGCGTCATCAATGCGTCATATCTTTGGGGTATATCACATGCGCAGTCAAATTGAGCCAATCGCAACGCCCGTGTCCCAGCCTCCTTCAATAGGTCTTGGTTGGTATGTGTCTCTTCAAGTGACATTTTGCAGGTGAAGGGGGGCCCCTGACACTTTGGGCCCCGGGGTCTGTGTGTAATCCATACAGGGCCAGGACAGATGTGAGCTGATAGACGGACTTTTGTGCTCCTTGTTCTTCCTTTTTAAAGGAATCTTTTGCAATATACACTTATTCAATTGCTTGCAGAGTGTTAGATGAGACAATTGACACCACTCACGTCAGTACAGTCAATAGTTTTGTAGCTTAGCTTAGCATAAAGACTGGAAACAGGCTGAAACAGCTAACCTAGCTCTGTTCAAAGGTAACACAATCCGCCGTACTGGGTTTTGTGGGGATTGGGGGGGTCTTTGAAAGGAGCCAGACTAGCTGTTTCTAGTCTTTATGCTAAACTAATCTTCAATCTCAATCTTCTCATTTAACTCTCAGCAAGAAAGCAAGTTTTAAATGGAATATTTTGAATGTTATTGCTAATGAATTGATTTCTTGCACTAACAATGTCTTATGTTTTAGATGTTATTGTGACGTTTGACTCTCTTTTCTGACATATTCATTGGGACAGTATGTCTTATGACCTCTGGCACAAATTGACAAAAACTGGAACTTATAGAAAAGAGTTAAATTGCTAGAAGATCACTCAGTGTTATTATCTATGGATGTTGCTTTCACCCTAACCAATCCCCTGTTTGCCTCACAAAAGGAAGCAATTATACTTCACAAGACTTCTTCATATAATTGACCTGTCGAAGTTTACCAGCTTTTTTGAATTTCTACTTTTTGTCCATACCTCGCTTGATGGACACATCCTGCCCATCAGTCATGTGATTATTCCCATTTTATTATTTCCACCTAACAAATGTCAGGCATTTCCCTCTGAACATGATCAATGGGGAACCGCAGCTGCGCATAAAGCAGTGGTAATATTTCTCTCGTGTTTGGAGTAGAGGTCGTGCCTAGTTCCACAGAGAAACCTATCATCTTTCATTAAGGGCCGGCTCCCCAGATCCAATCTGGCATCTGCTGCTCATTACCAACCTGTGGTGGTACATCTAACGCAAATATGTGCTGAGGAATCTATTTCACACTGGGAAAAAAGAGTACAAACATCATATTCTCACTTGGAATTTATAGTTTTAACACCATTATTATTTAATGGGGTGAAAGTAGTCCTATAACTAGGAGGAAGTTTGTGGATTTGAAGCGAGAATCACACCTCTGCACCTGACTGAGCATCACTGGCTGGCTCACCTGAGGGCAATCTTTGATGTAGTGGCCTTTGTTGAAGCAAAGGTGGCACAGGTAGTTGGGCGGCGGCCTTTTGCTGGGTTTGCGTGTCTCTGGGGACAGGGAGAGGTCTGAGAAATGATCCGCCAGAGAGCTCAGTCCGTCCACGATATTGTTGAGGGACCCATAGGGCGAGGAGCTCTTGTAGAAATTGTTGTTCAAGGCCTGTCAGAGAAAAAGAAGAGTATTGTTGTGAGGCAATGTCAGTCCATCACCCTGATTGATTCTCCTGTGTTGTGCCTCTGACAGTAGCCGACTTTATTTCCAATTCTGCAGATGTGCTGCCTTTTTACTGCATTTACACTGTGGGCCAATAGTGTCCATTTCCTCATCGGAACAAAATGCCTTTGTCGTGCGTTTTTCCCAACTTGTACTATTGGCAAGCAACAATCAGCATCATTGTGTCTCTGGAGGAGACGGGCGCTATGGCACCGCAGGGAGGGAGACATGAAGAGCAGTCTGCAGACACTGTGCTGTTTACTCTGGAGGCATCACAGACACAGAATTGTGATCAGATGCACATGTACATTGCATTGGGGATGTTCAGCATGAGACATCAAACCGCTGCATGTTTGTGGCTTGTGTGCAGTTACTTGTTTCATAAAGTGATTTTTTTTATGCCAATATTTTAACCAAAAACTAATTTTTTAGTCAATTTTTCCTACTTTTCCTAAATGGGTCAGTTTTAAAATTGCCCCACTGAGTGAACACAGCACACTCCTCTGACCAGGCAGAGGCCGGCCAGGGTGAACTCTGAACATTTTTTAAAAAATCCTTGTGAGAGGTCTTTCTCAACCTGCCATTCCCCCTCCAGCTGCACACTGACACCAGAAACAGTCTGAACACACTCAGGCACTATACCAGGGTACAAAACACATATTCATGTCCTACCCACTCTCCACAGTGCGACCCACTGAAGGCATGCAGGTGAGGTTTACAGTATGGGCAACAAAAATAACCTGTGTGCATAATATTCATCTTATAGAGAGAGTTTTTTTTTTTAAATGCATGTACACAATGCAGCCCTGGACAATTTCCCCTCTCATTTTGACTCTTTATTTTTACCCTCAGACGTCACCTGCAAGCCTCAAAACACCCAACCAATATGTCTGTAAAGGAAATGTGAGGTGGCATTCAGTCAATGAAACATCATTTTTGATTGCTTAATTGCAATGTTATTGTCACACAGCAGTCAAGGCAAACACACACTGAAAAATACTGTGTAAATGGTCATGTTTTTTTTAATGTTTTATGTCTGTGTTGTATATTGATTAAGTCTCTTTTTGTACCCTCTATGGTTCAGAGTCTATGGTTTTCACACACTCAGGTAAAACTGTGTTCACCTGCAGTGCTGAATGCAAACACTGATGTCTATGGGCTCCTGCACACTATCAGAAAACAGTGATAAAAGTTATCATGACCAACAAACAGAGAACAAAACACTACATCCTGTCAGACCACATAATGAAGACGACACACTGTAAACAATTGCTGTTAATTTACAGCAGGATTTCAGCAGTATTAACCTGTTATTGCTAAAAACAGTGTTTTACTGTTAATACAAAAGAAAACCTGTTAAATTACGCTCATTTAGCTGAACTATAATGTATTCTTAAAAAACATCACTTTACTGCCGATCAACTGTCTAAAGTATCATCAGTAACAGTTTCATGCAGTATTTTTTTTTAATTCTGGGACCTGATCTGCACATGTGAGGCTTGTACATTGTACATGATTGTAAAATCAGTGGATTAGCTTTATTGTTCTTCACTCACATGTTGTTCTGGTTTGCATTCTGTGCTTGTAGCCAGCTATAGACAGACATGTTTGGGAAAAGTGTCAAGTCTATTATAGCCTTTTTCCTAACAAGTGCCTTTAATTGTATTTAGTGTGACTATTCCTATGTATGTAACCTGTTAAGTCTATTCATCTAGGCAAAAAATAATGTTGTATGTAAAAAATACAACCTAAATAGTGCATTAAAACAAATATAAAGGAAAAACAGCTCTATAATGTATCTTTAAACAGTAAATTAACTGTAAAATACTGTGAAATTAATAAAAAAAAACGTTCAAAATGTATTTTTCATTAACAGTACAAAGCTGTAAATTTCAGCGACAGTATAATAATGTTAATTATACAGTAACATAAAGGCAACCCATGCTGCCAGTTCTTTACTGTTATTATTTTACTGGGAAATTCTTAACAGTGCACATAAACAAACATAAAAGTCAGTGAATGGGTGGAAGAAAGTTTCTAAACTATACCATGCAACATGTTAATCATCATTACTATGACATATACCTCACTCCTCAGATGGAAGAAGTTGTTGAGATAGTTGGCGCTCAGATCAGCTGCGCTGCGCTTGGAGATGTTCAAGTCCTGAGGAGAAGTGTCCGACTCGGCTTTGAACGCATCAAAAGTGCTGCTCTGGGTGTCTTGCAGAGACATGTAGACCCAGTTGAGCAGCTGTGCAGGTTGGTACACTGCAGGAGCACCACTCTCTATAGCAGACATCATATTGAGGTTTTTTTTGCACAGCTTCTTTCAGTCATCCCTCTTTTTGCTCCAGCTGGATGGGTGTGATCCTTGTGTTCACCTGGGGAGTCCTGCAGGACCCCGGTAACCGGACAGGAGGACGCAGTGTGGAAGCATGAAGAGCACAAGCCTGAGTGCCTGTTGGGAAGCAGTGAAGCAGCTGCAGGAGTCTCTCTCTGCTGCTGCGTCACAGCTTATAGGAGGTCCATGCAACATGAGTTTGCATCTTTCTGCTGCACTTTTATTCACATGTTTAGCTCCAGTGTACCAGCTGTAGAGGGACGCTCATTGTACAGTATGATCTCAAACTATAGGGAAGGGAAAAAGTGAAAATGATATATAAATTTATTTTTTTAATGAGTTATTCCCAGTGTTGGAATGTACATTTACTCAAGTACAATTACAATTATGAGTACAATTATAAGGTAATTGTACTTTACTTGAGTATTTTATGTTACTTTATGCTTTTACTCCACTACATTTATTTGACAGCTTTAGTTACTATACAGTAGTTACTTTACAGATTATTAACAGAAAATTACAAAAAAATGAAATAACTAATACATCATGATGCATTATCACAGGTTAAGTTACCCAGCAGTAAAGTACTTAAAATTAAAGTGCTGAACACAATAATGCATCAATAATTATGATTTAATAATCTATGTGTACACACATAGCTATATACATAACATATACACATATTTATATAAAGTAAAATATTTAAGTAAATAAGTACTTATAATAAGTACAATAAGTATAATAAGTAATAAGTAAATATATAAAGTTATATATATATATTACTTTTTATATATATATTACTTTATATATTTACTTATTACTTATTATACTTATTGTACTTATATATATATATATGTATATTGTATATATGTATATATACGGTGCAATTTACTTGTAAAATGTACAGTTGACACTTCTTGGTCTATTGTATAGATTATTGTATAGATTGTATTGCCAAAATTGTATGCACAATATTGTGTTTTTAAGGAAAATAAGGTTGTTGTTTTATTATTATTTTGTTTTTGTTTTGATTGTATTGATAAATTACATTGAGTAGAGGTAAAGGGAGAAAGACATAGGTGTTTCCCTTATTAGATTTAAGGTTCATCATATGAAATAAAATAAAATAAAATAAAATAAGATAAAATAAAATGAAACAAAACAAAACAAAACAAAAATAAATTAAATAAATAAATAAAATAACAAAAGGGGTTACTGAGGATGTCAACACTGACAATCACAGGGCTGCAGCCTGCCCATGCTCTTCAAGTTGTTCTTACAAGTAAACTGCTGCCATCTAGTGTTTTTTTGTCGATACTGACTGTTTTAATATAATTCAAATATCAGGAACAACTTAACACATTAAACATCTGAAAATATTTGAATGCCTTCAGGCAAGGGACTATACATTTAGATATATATATATAAAAAAAATCTAGGTATTTAAAATATTTTTTGTAAACGAAATTGTGCAGTAATTGTCCACAATGTCGTGCCCTGTGGTGTCACCCTGGAAACAAATCTAATTACCTCATGACAAATACCTCAGTGTCTTCTCTGTGGTGACAATGACACACTAACAGCCCGCTGACGTCACCAGGCTTTCTATCCTAATAACGGAGCAAAGGTTGTTGCTGCAGGACGGAAACAATGCTGAGAGGACCCACCCACCATCCGGCGGGGCTACTCTCTCTCTTTGCTGCTTACTCGCTGCTCGTCCCTTCTTGGACAAGAAGTCCCTATAGCCGATAAGTAAGTAAAACCCTCTAAATCTTTTTGTTTTGGACTGTAAATACCTGCTAAATACTAGTCTTACTGAATTTTAGTGAACAAAGTACTTGAACGCATCGTATCCTGTCTGTTAGATTGGTGTGGAATGTAGGAAATTAGACCTTGAGCTGTGAAAACGTTGCTCAACAACAACGTTTCTTCATTTTATAAGACACAAAATGGCGCACTGATACTTTTTAACCTCTGATTACAGCTGTATCTAACTAACTATCTAATTGCCCCTCCCTGCATGTGTGAGTTTACACTGGATGCCTAATGTTAAAGCCGCTTTACTCGTTTGGGAGTATTATGTAACGTTAAAGCACCGCAGCAGGGCTGGTACAAACTCTCATCAAAGATGTGTTGGCGTGCAGTTTCACATTAGCACAGCATTATGGGCGTGTATAAACGTGTTATAGACAGATACAAGAGTACTGTTAACACCTTATGTTGGCGTTACAGCTAATTTTAGTTGGTTTAGTTGAGATAAACACAGGCCTGTGTGCAGCTAATCCTCCGATAGCTGATTTTCTGAGGTGATTTTTGCTGCTGCTTTCAAGTGCGCTTCGTAAAAATAAGCAGGAAGTGAAATATGCACACAGGCTACTGTGCAAACTGTGTAAACATTATGAACAGTAGGCTATAACAATTTATTGCTAATTTGCTTTAGAAAAATCAAGAAATCTGTAAAGGACATCATTAAAAAGCCTATACTAGTTCTTAATAATACAAATTATTATTATATTATATTATTATTACACACCAAAAAACTGACAATAACCTGATATTTTCAGGTGTAATTTCATTTCATTCTCACTGTGCAATATCATTTTTCCACTTGTGCAATTTTGTTAATAGTCTGTTTATTGTCAATACTGTATATACTTCTCCTATTTTTATACTTCCTTCTATTTAAATGGTTCATATTTTGTTACACTTTGTTTAGCTCTTTTTTTTACTGTGTTAGCTGATGCATCTTGTTTTTTGTACTATCCCCTTTGCTGCTCTACACTGCACATTTCCCCACTGCGGGACTAATAAAGGAATATCTGATCTTATCTTAACAAAATACTAAATTGTTAGATGTCTTTAACTACTGGAATGATAGTAGCAATATATTTGTTTCTAATTTGCTTTAGAAATCAAGAAGTATGTAACAGACATCATTAAAAGCCCATACACGTTCTTAATAATATATATTTATATATATTATAAAATATATTATATATTAATGTTTTGATAAGGATAATTATATCAGTAATTGATTTATATTTCTGTATGACAGAGATAAAAGGTAATAATTATAATTACAATAATTATAAGTAATAATAATTATAGTTCGACAAATGTAGGAACATTTAATTAGAGTATATGTATATGGCTCAATAAGGAAGCTGGTTAATAATTAATAATTGATTTATGGAGCGAAGGGGTGGGATTAAATAAGTTTATACTTCTTCTCACTCCTTTTCGAATATGTAAATCAAGCATCAAGTGTTGACAATTTATTTTTCTTAGGCTTTTCATTGTATGTAAATACTACTTGTTTCTGACTGTCCACTTGTTGGTATGGTCATTCTTTTTCTTTATTTTTTATTTTATTTTTTTGTATTCTACATGTTCGAAATACATTTTTAAATGAAAAAATGAAATGAAATAATAATAAAAAACCAAAAACAACGAACAAAATACTAAATTGTTAGATGTCTTTAACTGCTGGAATGATTCTTATGTCATATCAAAACTCATATGATACTCATATACATAGACATATATGTCTATACTCATATACATCCCATCCTTGGGTCGTAAATGTGTAGGGTGGAGGAAATAATGGTATTTACGATAACACGTAAAAGCCTCACCGTGCATACTGGAGTCCCAAAGGAAGGAAGTTTCTGTATCAACAATCAGACGCCCTTCTTGAAGTCACCTCTGACACGGTGCCCTTGTGTCCGTCTAAAGAACCATATGGTGCATTTTTTTAACTCAGAATAACTAAATCTACTTTTTTACCAAAACTAAACTCAATAGCTCTTCTTTTGCCTCTTCTGCTCTTCTTTAATAGAGCCAAAGAGTGGACTATTTGTGACATTCAGGTACCTTTTACACTGTAAGGACAAAACTGGTCCTGCACAGCATGTTGGTCTCATTGTGTACCACAGTGTGCATGTAAACCAAGTGTATTTACAGTCTGCCGGATTAAAGCTCATTCTAGTTGACAGACCTAATTAGTATTTTGCTTGGTTACAGGATGACGTGGAGTCACCTAAACAGTTGTGTAATTCCAACAACAACTGCTCATTATACAGTGTTTGCTTTGGTGTAGTTGGAAAAAAGGGGAACGGAAACTTGATCTCTGTCAAAACAGTGAGCATGCTCTTGTTTCTGTCGTCATAATGGAGATGTGGTCATATGACTTGTGGAATATAATCTACAAGCCTGAAGTGAGGCAACTTGTCTCAAGTTGCAGCTTATTTATTAACTTAAAGGAGTTGTGGGTGGAAGGTAGAGCATTTTATTATATATGACATCAAACAGGTGCAAGGTTAGGGGTTGGGTAGATGGATGTTAATGGTATTATTGCTGATACTGGGTAGTTCACAGTTCAGTGTTTGTAGGTTGGTTTTTTTGACCAAATAGTTGGGTAACTACTCCAGGAACTAAACGTTCATGTCTGTGTTACCACATCAGAAAACTGAACAAATTAGGAACTACATAGATAAAAAAAAAATATCCTGTGATCCTTTTAGAACAGGGGTGTCAAACTAATTTTAGTTCATGGGCCACATACAGGCCAGTTTGATCTCAAGTGGCCCAGACCAGTAAAACCATTGCATAACAACCTATAAATAACAACATTTCCTAATGTTCCCTTTCTTTTAGTGTAAAGAAAATTCAAGTTCATTCTGAAAACTTTAATTAATGAACAATCCTTTAACAAAACAGATGATGAAACGCCTGACATGTCTCAGCTAAGACTAAAAACAGACTGCTGTTTCCTCAAACTTGCTAATTCTTTTATTTTCCCATGATGAGTCATGATGAGTCTGATAGTGGCGCCAAATATTATACTGCATTCCCTAAGCACTGAAAGGTGCTGTGAACACACCAAGCACACTGGCTTCCCCTTTAACTCTGTGAAGAAATAGGAACTGATCATTTTTTTTTTTTTTTTGGACAAAAACTTTTTTCTTTTCGACGAAGACATTTTCCACCATCGGCTCTTGCATGAATAGTAGGCTACGCTTGACAGTGTTGTGTCACGTCGCCTGTACGTAAACACTTGAGATCTAGAATAGCGTATCCAACATAGGGCCTGCTAATCTTGTTAAGACAATGCAACCCCCAAAGGACAAATAGGAACAGCAGTGCATTTTATTGAAAAGAATTGACTTGATGACTTCTCCACACTTTTCAAAGTCATCCAGTGGGGCCATATTGGACCTTTTGACGGGGCTGTTCTGGCCCTCGGGCCGTATGTTTGACACCCCTATTTTAGAAGGTTCCTGGAAACGGTGTTGTGATCTAAAAAGAGCTTTATGATGGCCCTCATACATGACAGTAACAAGCCACAACTTCATGTCACCTCCAGGTTGTGAAGATGAGCTACCCAGGATACCCTCCTCAGTCCGGTGGATACCCACCTCAACAAGGGGGCTACCCACCTCAACAAGGGGGATATCCTCCCCAAGCAGGCGGCTACCCCCCACAGCAAGGCGGCTACCCCCCACAGCAAGGCGGCTACCCACCACAGCAAGGCGGCTACCCCCCACAGCAAGGTGGTTACCCCCCACAGCAAGGCGGTTACCCCCCACAGCAAGGCGGTTACCCGCCTCAGGCTGGTGGCTACCCCCCACAGGCAGGAGGTTACCCTCCAGCAGCAGGGGGCTACCCTCCCCAGGCCGGTGGCTACCCTGCCCCAGCTGGAGGCTTCCCTCAGGCAGGAGGATACCAAGCGCAGTCTGGAGCAGGAGGCTATCCCTCCATGCCTGCAGGAGGAGGTGAGGCTCCAAGAGGAGTTGTGAGGATTTACTCACAGTAGATCATATTTGTTCTTTAAATGAATTGTATCCTGAGTGTTATGTCAATATTTCCTTTGCAGGTGGAGGCTGGGGTGCAGCACCAGGCGGCCACGGAGCGGTACATACACTCTTATCTCACTCTGCAGTGTCACATGACTAGTAACACATGGACTGACTTCAGCTAAATCTCTTTGTTTGATTAAATCACCTTATCTCCTACTTAAACCTTATTTGCTCTATATGAAGTAAGTTTGTCGCCGTGGTCTTAGCACTTACAGCTGTCCTCTGTTTGCAGCCAGGAGGGGCTCAGCAGGGATACCCAGGGGGCCCCGCTCCAGGCCAGCCCATGCCAAGTTACCCCGGAGCCCCCGCCACTAACCCCTCCATGCCTGGATATGGAAGTGGAGTTCCGTCCAACCCTCAGGCACCGGCTGTTCATGTGAGATGCCATTCGTCTACATCCCTAGGACTTCTGAGCTATACATATCAACTAAAACACCTTTGTAACTCTGCTGTATTTTATCTTCTAATGTTTTTTATTCATTTGTTTTTATAGAAAGGCAACAGGGGTTCTTTGAAAGACTTTCCAGGGGCTGATCCACTGAGGGATGTTGAGGTTCTTCGAAAAGCTATGAAGGGTTTCGGTCAGTAAATGTAGTTCGTTTGAATATGCTAAGCCCACTAACAGTATTGTTTTTCAACATTGATGTTCAGTGTTGTTGTGCTGTGTTGTTACACATCATAAATTGATTCTGAAAACAATTTTGATCAGGCACTGATGAAAACGCCATCATTGAGCTTCTGGGAAGTCGTACCAACAAGCAGAGGGTCCCAATGGTAGCAGCCTATAAAACAACTTATGGAAAGGTTTGTTTTTGTTACAGGTTTTTTTTGTTTTGTTTTTTTACAGTTGAGATTCATTCCGTAATTGCAACTACAGTATATCTAGGCCGACCTCGTTCTCATGATTTTCCGTTTTGTGTTTTTCCCTCTTAGGATTTATTCCACGATCTGAAGTCTGAGCTCACTGGAAACTTTGAGAAACTGGTTCTCGCTATGATGAAGAGCCCTGCGCACTTTGATGCATCTGAATGCAGAGAGGCTATAAAGGTTGGAAGCTCGACTTGTTGTCTCAGCAGATGTTTCAATTTTGGTTTTGTAGTCCAAACCGCATTCTGTGGCTCATCATGTAATAATAGGAAAATAAGAGCAAAAAAAAAGAAAATTCTCGAAATACAAGTGAAGGCCAGACGAGTTGGGACTTGAGTCATGGCTGATGACCTCTGACTGTTCGCCATTTTGACTCTGAGAAGCAGGTGTGTCTTATGAATGTCTTACTGAGGCTTTTCTATGTTTTCGCAGGGTGCAGGAACTGATGAAGCTTGTCTGATTGAGATTCTTTCATCACGCTCCAACGCAGATATTCATGAAATCACCAGAATCTACAAAGCTGGTGAGTTGAGTTGTCTTAATATATATACTGTATATAAAGTATATATGTCATTTTCTGGTAATTTTCTATGTTTTACATGGTCATTTTGAAGAAAACTACTAACACAAAGAAAGAAAATGAAAAGATACCTAAATTCCCCCATGGAAATAATAATAACAATAACCAAGAAAGACAGATTAAAACAAAAAAAAGTAAGTAAATATATAAATTAAATTACTAGGGCTGTCAAGCGATTAAAATATTTAATCGCATGATTGTCCGTAGTTAATTGTGATTAATCACACATTTTTTTATCTGTTCAACATGTACCGTAACAGGAGATTTGTCAAGTAGTTAATACTCTTATCAACATGGGAGTGGGTAAATATGTTTGCTTTATGCACATATATGTATATATTTATTATTGGAAAGCCAACCATGGTAGCAGTTTTTTAATAATAGAATGATTTGGTGATTTGGCACTAACCATGTCATACTAGCTTGTCGCAAAGGAGGCCAAAAAATACTCCAAACTTGCGCAAAATTTTTCCGAGGAAAAACTTGCATGAAAGGGGTCCCTTGACCTCTGACCTTAAGATATGTGAAGGAAAATGGGTCACAAGTCTCCCCTTTACAAACACGCCCACCTTCTGATAATCACATGCAGTTTGGGGAGAGTCACAGTCAAGTCAGCACAGTGACACACTGACAGCTGTTGCTGCTTGTCGGGCTTGAGTCATCCATTGTTAAATTACTGATGGTCTAGTGTTAGTCATTCTAGTATTAAAAATAAAACTGCAACTCAGCTAGGTTTGAAAGTTAGAGTAGTTTTAGTGTTTTGGTTTTAGGTAGTGCAACTACTCTTTTATTTGCACTTGGAAAATAGATTGTGTCTAGTCTAGAGTAGTGTCTAAACAAAATGTAAATATTATGCAAATGAATGTATTTTCCTAAAAAAAAGCCACACCTTCCTTTCAGAGTACGGGAAGACTCTGGAGGACGCCATCAGCAGCGACACCTCCGGTCACTTCCGCAGACTCCTGATCTCTCTCTGTCAGGTAGCTGCTGCACCTTTAACACCTGTTTCCCCTAATGAGCTCTCTCAAAACAGATTTCAGCTGAGTGTTGACTCTGCCATTGTACTCCTCCCACGTAATTTGTATTTATTAATGAACACAACATGCTTTACTCTGTCTAGGGAAACCGTGATGAAAGAGAGGCTGTTGACATCGCCCTGGCCAAACAGGACGCACAGGTACTGGTTTTAAGTTGGTTTGTTTGCTGTGGTAACATTCTTGGAAAGTAATTAGCAAGTCTGATCATGTTCCTCTTTTAATTTGTCTGTGTCTGTGTGGGCGACAGAAATTGTATGCTGCTGGAGAAAATAAAGTAGGAACTGATGAGTCTCAGTTTAATGCCATCCTGTGCGCTCGCAGCAAGCCTCACCTTCGAGCAGGTGTGTACTTCCGTTATTGAAGTTCACCACATGACTTCTGCTTCTCCAGTGTCATAACCGCACATGTTTTGACCTTTTTTAATACACATTTTCACATATGCTTTCAAATATTATGACTGAAACTGTCTCGCCTGTGATTCTTGTCTTCACTAGTCTTCCAGGAGTACCAGCAGATGTGTGGGAGAGACATTGAGAAGAGCATCTGCAGGGAAATGTCTGGCAATGTGGAGTCTGGCATGGTGGCTGTGGGTACGTTTTTTGGGTCCATTTTCCAAACCTCAACCAGAGTGGCCTTTCAGAAAACATGTTGAAGGTTTAAGTATATATTAAAGTCACTCGTCAAGATGTTTGTTTGGGAAGGCTTTCCTGGACGGACTAAAAATATCTTGCTGATGCAAGCAGGCTGCTGTTTGACCTAAATACCTTTTTAACACTTGATGATTGATTAAAAAAGTAAACTGTTTACAGCTACAGTCGGCTGCGTCAGAGTACAGTCATTGATAGACAATCATTTTGAAGGGTTTTATAAAATCAGATCAGAGTCAGATTTGAAAACCACAGAGTTGCAGCCATTTTAGTTTATCATGTTGCTCTAGTGCCAGATGTGATGCCAGAAGATTTGGTTGCAGTTGCGCAATGCATTCACTTTATTTCAAATAGGCCACACCTAAAATAATTTGGCACCCAATTACCAGTCTTGAATATCTTAAAATACATTTTGGGGTTCAGCCAGATGTGTTGTCTTGTGCTTTTTCCCTTTCCTTTAGTGTGTTTATATAGTTTTTTGTGCATGTAAGAGGTCTATAAAGTTACAAAGCCCAAAGTCCACGCCAAAGGGAGTTACTCTCCCCCCACAGTAACACTGCTCCTGAACTGCCTGAAACGCCTCGCTTGAAGTCCCGCCTTGTCTTCCGTAACGTGGTGACGTCACCAACTAACATGTTTGCATAATACCTGCCTAGCGGCTAGTTTGGCACGCCCTCAAACAAAGCTAGTTAGAGCGAAACTGGAACGGAGTCCAAAGAGTTTGTTATGATTAACCGGTCACAATACAAACAGAGCTCAGAGCGTTTCAGACAGAGGGTGAATAGAGGTGCTGCAGCACAGCCGGTATGAGAAAAAGAAAGTGTTTTTTGAACATTAAAGCATGTAAACATGTTCTAGTAGAAACCCAGAATACAAGTATGAACCTGAAAATAAGCAACAACATATATAACATATGCAATAACATATGTACACATGAATTATAATATAGTCACGCCTCTTTCACCAGTTATTATTCAGCTGTATTAATTTAAACGTTAGTGTCTAATGCGGTCAGCAGCAAGCAATCAGCTTTTGACTCTTCTTGTCTTTTCATTTACCTCTTTACAACAGCCCATTTCACACAGAGGCTCAGCAAAGAAGATTCACCGTAACACCGGCTCTGCTTTTTCACACTGAACGAAACAACGGCGGCATAATCCCACCCGGTGTGTGATTTTAGATAGCACGCCGGCGTCGCAGGAACAAAAGGGGCATGATGTTGAACACAGCAGCGTCGGTGTCTAGTGTGTGTGTGCGTCTGTAGTCCCTCCGTGCCGGTTGTCCCTTTCACGCAGACATCGGCTTAGCTCTGTTACTACCACCGCTACCAGCTCAGCAGCGTAGGTAGTCACAGAGCCGAGCTGACTTTGTCCCCTCATTCCGTCTCCGTACCTTTCATATACATAGAACAGCGCGGCAGAATAACGCAACATTCCCTCCTTGAACAGGCAGTGTTAAAGGGGATAGTGTGTCTTGTATCTTGTCCCCTTAGTAAAACAAGTTGTCTGGTTTTGCAGATTCACACGAGACTCATCTGTTTACATCTGCTCCTTTTTTTTTCTAGTGAAATGCATCAGGAACACCCCTGCCTACTTTGCAGAAAGGCTCCACAAGTCCATGAAGGTACACTTGTCGTCCATCATCACATTTTATTCTAATTATCACAAACCAACTTCTTCCTGCTTCCTGCTCTGACGTCGTCGTGGGGAGACGGAGGAGAAGATTTCACTGCTGCAGTCAATGAAAAGTGTCTCGTTGTGATGTGTTGACAGGGAGCAGGGACCATGGACACGACCCTCATCCGCATCATGGTGTCCCGCTCTGAGATAGACATGTTGGACATCAGACAGGCGTATGTGAGGGCTTATGGGAAATCACTGTACACCCACATCTCAGTAAGTCCAACGAAACCATGTTATGATGACAGTCACAGTTCTCCCCTTTTTATGGGATACAAATTCATGTTGGTTTTGCTTCGTTTCTCAGGGTGACACCTCCGGGGATTACAAGAAGCTGCTGTTGAAGCTGTGCGGAGGTAACGACTAAAAGGAGAGGAACACCACCCTTAATGAGGACAAAATGTATGTCCACACTGAAACAATGTTATAGGACCATATATCACCTCTGATGCATGCAGATGAAGTTAGTCATTAATACTTTTGTATTGTCTTCAGTGTCATAATAGATTATTTTTTTGCCACTGTATTGTAGTAGGTGATTGCCAAATAGTAAATTAATATGAAGAAGATTTTTTTTTTAAAGATGCATTAGATAGTTTTGTCATTATTGGGTAAAAGGTGGAGTCCTAAAGCAAAAAGCGTGGTTTTGAAAATCTAATACTTGATTAAGAAATGAACTATATTATATAACTATACTAACTATATTATAGAATAGATTTGAAAATATCCAACAAACTGTTAAATTGTAATTATAATTAAAGAAAACCTTATTTGGAAGTTTCAGAAACAGTAAAGATGCAGAACAAGGCGAGTGTCTCAATTATCTAATATACAAAAAAACTACATATACAAGGAAATATTTAGCACATTATTACTTTTTACATGCATTATTTCTGTGTTACTGAGGTAAGGTTTACCTCACCGCCAAGCATTTCAATTGTGTTCAAGTTAATATATACTATATGATCATTTAATGCTTATTAAACTGGCCACAATTAAATTCCAGTTTATTTTTGAATGTAGGAAATAACAATCTGCAAAAAGGCATCACCTCTCTCTTTAAAGTGTTCATGTAAACTAACCAGAGTTTTACTCCTGCTTGCTAGTCTATGCAAATTAGCTTTTCACTTTATATCAGCTTTACAAAACTAGAGTGTGTTGTTCTTGAAATGTCATCATTGCTCAACATTGACAGAGACAACGTTGCCTTTTTTCTCCTGAATGCTGAAAAGCCAAAGCCTAAAGACAGATCATTTTGTGCCTTTTGTCGGGGCTGCCGTCGATGTTTCACTGTGGTTTATCTTGCAAACAATCTATAATCATACTTGCACGGCTGCAGAAATGTAATCAGTACGTTGTGTAGGTCTCAATATTTTGTTTACTTTTATTTTCATAGTGTACTTTACTAGAATGTATGTTTTACTGTGGAGTCATAGTGCCATTAAAAATGTATAAATCTGTAAAAGAATAATAAAAATAAAAATATAAATGGAAATATAAAGAGGAATAAATAAAAGAATAAATAAATAAATGTGGAAATATAAAGACAAATAATAAAATATAAATTAAAAAAAACATTTTTATTTGTTAATTTATTTCCCTATATATTTATTTAAATATTTAAAAACATGTATTTATTCATTGCATACAAATTACTGTATTTTTTAAAATACAAGATAGAGTATATGTGTGCATGAATTGACAACTCAATCTGAACAGGAAGTCCCGCCCAAAGCTCGTTGATTGACAGCTTGGCCCTTCAAGGAATAGCAAAAGCAATAGGGAAAAGTAAAGGGATAAAAAATAAATAATATTAAATAAAAATAAATAAATCTTTTGTTTTTTCAGAAAAATTAGATAAATATATATATATATATTAAAATATATAAATATATACAAAATAAATTAACAAATAAATTAAAATCCTTATAATGATTCTTTTATATTGTTATTTGTCTTTATATTTCCTCATTTACTTATTATTTTATTTATTCTGCTTTATATTTCCACATTTATTTTCTAATTCTTTTACAGATGTATTCTTTTTTATGGCACTCCTATAACTCCATATTTTACTGCCAGTAGAGGGCTCTTGATTCACATGAAGTGTCTGCTGCCTGAGAGTTTGGCTTTGAACTGAATATCTATTGCACTACTAACTACTTTGCAACCATCCTTGTAACATGATAATGGTTGAAATTCAATGGATGCTTTTTTAGTTTTCTAACATGTTGCCATGTGATAGTCTGAGACTTACAAACAGCCACTTCTCATTTCATTAAAAAAAACACATTTTAGCATATCTGGATTGTCTTTGTGAAACGGGATCATGTGTTTTGCATGAAAAATTGACTGTGGATTTTCTGCTTTGAGCCGGCGCACAATGAGCAATTTGCATTTCAAAGCCAGCCTCATTTTCACCACCTTGGTCTGTATTACGACGAGTGCGCCAACATCCCCCCCTTTTCATCCTCGGAGCATCACAAGCTGCATGTTTTGCTTAAAGGTGCGAGTAATGTGGCTTACATAAGTGAAGTCTCTCTGCTTTGCTGTATAATCTGAGAGGGGGGAAGAACATGTCCAGGTTGGCTTTACAGCTCCAGTGATATGGCACAGAGAGCTTTTCTCAAGGCTATAAATAGTGTTCATATTGGAGATGCGGATGTCCTAAAGTCTTCTTTCTGTTGTGGCCTCAAAGTGCTGCCTCAGAGGAGACAAATGGCTTCACTTCTTCTACACCTTTTCTCACTTGACTACTTCTCATGCACACTCAAAATGAAAAGCCCCCCACCAGCCGGGGGACAAAGAGGGATGAATATTTGATGTCGGTATTTGTGTATTTTCTCTCCAGCCGAGACTGTTTGCCGTGATACCTCCTGAAATATATAGGTCAAAAGGAAATCAGTGGGGGGCTCCCATTTGGTTCGCTTTTACTTTTAGAGACAAAACAGAACACTTCCCTGATTTCTAGAAAAAGTGCTTTAATTATTTACATGTGGACTTGCTGCACCCTTTCAGGGGCTTGATACAATCTTAGATACACACACACACATGTGCAGGCGATGCACTGTCTTACTGGAGATGTCAGACACGTGCGTACAGGAGTCGTGTCAATCGATTGCATCATTAAATTAGCCCTTACACTTCCCATCACACCAATGGAACTTTCTCTTCTTCTCCTAAATGACAATATAAAGGATTTTGGTTTGAATTTTGAGTGACTCGTCGCAAGAAAATGTGACTCAAATCTCATATCACAAAAAAAAATCAAACAATAACAATAGTATGTTTCCCATGAGGGGTTTTTTGTCGGTAATTTTCTCGTATTATATGGTAATTTTGAAGAAAAAACTCCTACTAACATGAAGGAAAATGAAAAGATACCTAAATTCCCCCTATAGATATAATAATAACTAAGAAAGATAGTGATTAAAAAAAAAAAAGGAAGTAAATATATAAATGAAATTACTCGGGCTGTCCATCGATTAAAAATATTTAATCGCATGATTGTCCATGATTAATTGTAAATTAATTTCACATTTTGTATCTGTTAAAAATGTACCGTAAAGGGAGATTTGTCAAGTATTTTATACTCTTATCAACATGGGAGTGGGCAAATATGCTTGCTTTATGCAAAAGTATGTATATATTTATAATTGGAAATCAATTAACAACACAAAACGATGACAAATATTGTCCAGAAACCCTCACAGGTACTGCATTTAGCATAAAAAATATGCTCAAATCATAACATGGCAAACTCAAGCCCAACAGGCAACAACAGCTGTCAGTGTGTCAGTGTGCTGACTTGACTATGACTTGCCCCAAACTGCATGTGATTATCATAAAGTTGGCATGTCTGTAAAGGGGAGACTCGTGGGTACCCATAGAACCCATTTACATTCACATATCTTGAGTTCAGAGGTCAAGGGACCTCTTTGAATATGGCCATGCCATGGTTGGTACCAATGGATTCCTTGGGTTTACTTAGTTTCATATGATAACAGTATCTTCTCGCTGAGCTTGCTACAACCTCTGAAAGATCAATTGCGTTAATGCGTTAAAAAATGCTGTGGCATTAAAACGCCCCAGAAATTACATAAATCTAAATAAAATAAAAATACTAAATAAATACTTTAAAATATATAAATAAATAAAATAACTAAATAAAAAGAAAAAAAAATTAAAATAAAAAAGTTAAATTTAATTTATATTTAAAAAAAAAAAGATCAATAAATAAACCCAACTGACCATCGAGACATTGTAAAATCACCAAAATGTACATACATATGTGATAAATTCCAAAGGTCCTGGCACATGCAACTGATATTAGACAGTTTAAATCTTATAAATCCTAATCTGGTGGGGCTACAGAAAAGTTCTGAAAATAAATCAAATGCGTTTGACACCTCTTATAGGTTGAGTCTGTCGACCTTTTGAGGGTGTATTTAATTTACTCCAACTGGAGGGAGAACATGGTGTCACTGACCCACGAAGAGTGTAGAGTTTCACAGATAGATTTAACCATAATCTGAATGAAAAATCAAATTTTGTGATCTATTGAGATTAGTCCATGTTTTACCTTAATCCCCATCCCCATCACTGGCCTTTAATAATAATAATAATAATTAATACTGTCTCATAGACAATCAGTCAAAGTAAGCATTGACCAAATTGTTGATTTTTGCAGTGGATTTTCTCCAGCTGTCCAATGAGGAATGGACGGTAAGGAGACATTTGGTTGCCAGGGACGTAATCCCGCTTTAAACTTCATGAGTGCATATAAGCAAATTACAAACCCGAGGATTAGATGAACAACACATAATGAGATGCAGCAGCAGATATCACTATCCGGCCTGCAGAGCTGCAGAGCTGCACAGTTTGAGGCTCATCCTCTGATATTTGACAAAATGGGACAATAAAACCCGTCTGACCTGTTCCTTTTATTTGTGTGTGCACTCTGCAGACGTCCGGCTGAAGAAGAGCAGCACACCGTCTGCTACAAGTAACATATTGCTCTATAAATGGCTTCAACTTTGTGTTTTTTCACTGCATGAGTTTGAGGGTTTTAAGGGTGTCATTTCAATCCAGTGTGATGGTTTTAGGAATTTACATAATTCCAACTGTAGTTTTCTTGGTGAGTGCCAAATGGATTTCCCCTGCAGGAAAAATAAATTAGTCGAGTTGTTACATAACCACTTACATTGTTAAAGCTGTGCTAAACTTAAGTGGGGGAAAATGTATAGGCACAGTGTGTACTGTATTAAGCTTTAAAGCCAGGCCCTGTGTGCGCTATAACTCCAGATGAGGCTCACAATCCTCATAAAGGCACTGAAGCCCCTTAATAATAGAGAGCAATGTCAGCAGTTATGGCGAACGAGCATTCAGCATCTCTGCAGTTCAGCTGTCTGCACTGAGGCTGTGGATAAGCACACATATATATATAATCTTCTATATGATGCCATTGTCTGCTTTTAGATCATTTGCTTCTTAAGGATATCAGTCTTACGTGACGCCGGCCTCCTTAGAGATCTGATGGATTATGTGGAGCAGAAGAAAGCTCACAGAGCGGGGCAGATGTGTCAGGGGACGATCCAGATGAGGAACAGGCAGCTATACGTTCTGGAGGTATACAATCTGCTCTGAAATGAGAGATCAAATCATGAAATAAAAGATAACAACCTGTTCAGTGCTGTATCAATACCTGGATTCACTGAACAGATGAGGCTTTGGGAAGCAAAGTCCAAATCAATAAATGCATGGTTTGTAATGCTGTAATATTTATACAACTGCTTAACTCTAACCACGGTTTGCTCCATTTTCCAGAATCACCGACTGAAGCAGCAATCTGTTTGGCTTGTGGCCTCCTAAAATCTATACTTGTGACCCCCTCATTGAAGATCATTGCCTTAGTGTGGACATGAATTGTGATCAGGTTAACCAAAGAGACACTTTCCTTCTCAGATTGCTTTCTTATAAAGGATTTTTAGGGGCCCAAAGAGGTAAAACAATCCAGTATTTCACCAAATTAAAGAAGCGAATAGACAAAAGCTATAAAGAAGAAACTTAATTTTGTGTAAAATAAATATTTTTTCATCTCTTTAGTCTTCTTGTGGCCCTTCTGATCTATGTTGAGAGCACTAGATCCTGACCCCGAGGTTGTTTCCCATTCATTCCCACAATACAAATAATGATTATAATATTGATTCACAATTACCCTGCCACAATTCTATTCCTGTCAGTGTAAAGAAGGTTGGCAGCTTTCAACTATCTTGTAGGAAAGTCAGATTTAAAAGGAATATAATTCATCAGCTAAATATGGAAAATCCAAATAATTAGAAACCTACAACTTTAACTTTGAAGACTTTTATTTGGTAGTTGGTAAAAAAATTCCTGAAGGGGTGGTGGGTGGTGTGTTTGTGGACTCAAACATCAGTGTTTGGGCAATACAGTAGTAATTTTATACCCAAGACATAGAAAAAATACATGCACAAAGTAAGAGAAAGTCTTTAGAAACACACTTCTGAACACAGAAAGTACAATATTTCCCTCTGAAATGTAGAATATAAAGTAGCATGAAATGGAAATACTCAAGTAAAGTACAAGTACCTCAAAGTTGTAATTAAATGCAGTACTTTTTTATTTTTTTTTGCCCGCCAGCACTTTGTTTTCATTATTTTTCGAATTCATAGCCAATGAAGGAAAATAAAAGTGATAATACTAATAATAATCATAATCTTAGTCAAACCATATTACTTTAAAAAAGAAAAGAAAAGAAAAAAAGCAGGGGTGAATAAGCTGGCCACTTTAACAACATATAAATAAAATAAACAGACAACGACAAAAAAAAAAGTTTAAAGGTCCCATATTGTAAAAAGTGAGATTTGCATGTCTTTTATATTATAAAGTAGGTTTAAGTGCTATATAAATATTGTGAAAGTATCGAAGCGCTCAATATACAGAGAAATATACAAAGCCCGTATTCAGAAATTGTTCGTTTGAAACAAGCTGATAGGATATCTGTTCATTTGTGATGTCACAGATGAAGTTCCTGCACCTGCACTCGCACACTCATACACGCACCCACACACATTTACACCCAGGAAGGAGTGATTCAAATAACTAAGAGAGAATTATCTAAACCGCATGTCAAGGACAAAACATACATATCATTACATACAGCATCGTCCACGTGATAGTTAAATGCAAGCCGTCCATAATGAGAGTGTTCAACAACAGAACAGAGAAAAGGAAAACGAAAACAATCAATATACAAATACAAATATTGTCAAACTGAGTCCAAATATTGCAGAAAGGGGCCCCAAGATCCTTCCCATTTATGTTGACATTTTAAATTATTGGCTCGCAATTTCTCCACGTGGACGTGAACGTAAACGTAAACATTCTAAATGTGTCCCAGTTTATTTCCTGTTGCAGTGTAGGTAAATAACATCAGCTGACAGGAAGTAAACATGGACCCAAACTGTTGCCAGGCAACGCAATTCTGTTGCAATTCCGTTGCAATTCCGTTGAAATGCACTAAAACGGCGCGTTTCAGACAGAGGGTAAATACAGGTATATTCAAGCAGACAGTACGAGGAAAATAACGTTTTTTTTTCAACATTACAGCATGTAAACATGTTCTAGTAGAAACACAAAATACAAGTATGAACCAGAAAATGAGCATGATATGGGACCTTTAAGAGTAGACATGGACACATATATGTAAACAGACAAATATCAACAATGACAGAAAACAACGAGCTGACAAACACAGACCAGAGGCATAGAAAAAATCTAATAATAAAATAAGTACAGTACTTGAGTGAATGTTATAGGTATATCTTTTTAAAAATAATTTTCCTAATGGTAATTAAAGCGGCAGTGGGAACCAGGTGCGTCTAAAAACAAATTTCTAAATGTAATTTTTTTATTATTATGATTTATTTTATCTTATTTCACATGAAAAGCACTCCATGTTCTATTTGTGTGTTCTATAATTTCATTGTAAAAAGTGGAAAAGTTGGTTCACTTCATATTTGTATCTAATTAAGTATGTTCATGTAAATGTCTGAGTAAACCAAATAAAGGAAAAACAAAATGACAAATACAAATAAATAAATAATGAAAATAAATAAATATTTGCAGCCAGACAAGCAATGTTAAAACATCTCTACTAGGATTTGTGATGCATGTGTCAACATTTTCTGACATTTTATAGACCAAATAGTTACCCAATTAGAGACATAGAAAAATAAAATAATAAAATAATAAAACAAATACAATACTTGAGTGAATGTATATAGGTATATCTTTTTAAAAATAATTTTCCTAATGGTAATTAAAGCGACGGTGTGAGCCAGGTGCGTCTAAAAACAACGCCCCGCCTACTTTTACCTTAAATGTCCATTGCACGGAAATATGATTGGCACAGAGCTCCAGCTGCTTCAACGGTGAGACATGGCGGAGTTAGTAGGCTGAGAGAGAGAAAGAGAGAAAGAGAGAGGCTCTGGAAGAGTTTAAACACTTTCCAACATGTCGAAAGAAGTTGATTTAAGCACGTTAACGTCTTCGTAACGTGGTCGGAGCGGAGCTTAAAGAGGCAGACACGGTTTAAGGACGTTACCGGAGCGCTTGGTGGTGAAAATGTGTTGTCATCTTGGTGCAGCAGTCAACAGCCGCCTTGGGCAACAAATATGGCTACTTCTTGTGTATCCTTCACTTCGGGTTGTCCCGTCTGGAGAGCCGAGCGGCGGGATAGTTTCGACAGGAGTAGCTCCGAAGTAAAGAAGTAAAAGAGTTTAGTGTCCTCCTCCGAAGCTACTACCTTGTTGTTGTGGTTATTATGGAGCCCAAGCATAAAGAGTTGTTGGAGAAATGTTACCAGAACTTGGTGGAGTCGATCACAGACGCGGACCGAGTGGTGGATGTTTTGGCTCACTGCGGGACTGCTCTCAGCCAGGCTGAACGCTTCGAGCTGGGACACAACTGCTCCTCCAACTCGGAGAAAGTGGACCTCCTGCTGAAGATACTGATCAGTAAGGAGGACAGGGACCATTTCGCAGAGTTTTGCTCGGCCCTGGAGAAGACGCACCCTCACCTGCACTCTGTGCTGCTGCTGAACGGATCCACAGGACCAGTGGATCACACCACCGGTAAGAATAAAGCACAATAACTATACTAATATGAATACTCTAATGTGTGTGTATATATAGAGGTCCTTTGTATAACCCTGTGGCTTCTTGACCTCTCCTGACGCATTACTTGTTTTGTTTTTTTCATTGACTGGATTTTGTGCAGTTTTATATATGTGCAAATAAATAAATAAATAAAAATAAATAAATAAATAAAAATAATGTTAGTTAGATCATGCCCAGAGTACTTGTTTTTTTTTTTCATTGACTGGGTTTTGTGCAGTTTTATATATGTACAAATAATTAAATAAATTAAAATAAATAAATTAAAATAATGTTAGTTAGATCATGCCTAGAGTACTTGTTTTTTTTTGTCATTGACTGGATTTTGTGCAGTTTTATATATGTGAAAATAAATCAATACATAAATAAAAATAAATAGTGTTAGTTAGATCATGCCCAGAGAGCAGGTTGGATCATAACCAAAATAAAAGGTCCTCAAACGCACCATATATATATAAGGTTGGATCATAATCAAAATAATGGTCCTCAAACGCACCATATATATCCCTATACTAAAGCTATATATAGCACCATATAATCCCTATAATACATATATATAGCTTTATTATAGGGATATATATATATAGCACCATATATATCCCTATAATACATATATATAGCTTTATTATAGGGATATATATGGTGCGTTTGAGGACCTTTTATTTTGGTTATTTATTTGCACATATATAAAACTGCACAAAATCCAGTCAATGAAAAAAAAAAAAACAAGTAATGTGTCAGGAGAAGCCACAGGTTTATACAAAGGACCTCCCCAACCCCAGGAGAAAAGAAAAACAATAACAAAAAAGGAAGAAAAATCTAAACTAACATCATTTTAAAAATACAACAAAAGTTAAACAATAGCAAGAAGTACACAAAATGTGCAGAAAAACCTAACCAAACAGTGGAAAACAATCCAATAAAAACAATGAAATACATACAAAAAACAGTACAGAAGAAAATAAAAATATATCTAAACATATCAAAAGATAATGATCATTTCCTTTTTAAATGTTCTAAGGATACGAGCTCTTGATAACATGCATTTTGGTGTTCCATATTTGTACACCACGATATCCGAGGGAGTACTGGCCATGTTTTGTTTTGTAAAAAGGCAGGTGAAGATGATTAACCTGTCTAGTATTATGTGAATGAATTTGAGAATTAGATTAGGGGGTATTATTGACCATATGACAACTTGATGAAGGGCATGACTTTTCCTTTGGGCAGGAATAAATGGAGAGAGAGCGAGAAGAGAGAGAGAGAGAGCGAGAGCTGTACAATCATGTGACCTGATGCTTATTTACACTCACACTACTGTGCTTGTTTCCCTTTGCCATGTCACTAAAAAGCACAGCCCCATGCCTGCCCCTTTGTGAAAGTATTTAATGGACCCTAAAAAAAGACTGAAATAATCAATGTAGTGACAGTAGGGCTGCCCTGAAGTTGTGAATCAATAACCCACTGTCACAGAGAATGCAATGAGTTGTTAATGCACACAGTAACTTACTTTAGTGAGAATATAGTGGAGAATGTTTCATTTGTGTCTTGGTACAAAACTAACTTATTTTCATTCATCGTATTCATTCATTGTATTAATTGGATAACTGTTTAGTCTATAAAATGTTGACACATGCATTACAAATCCCAGAGATGGTCTTAAAATTGGTTGTCTTGCTGCAAATATTTACTTATTTTCATTATTGATTAGTCTGCTCATAATTTTCTTTACAAGAGCTGCAACTGTTAATCGATTAGTTTTCAACTATTAAATTAATTGTCAACTTCTCTAAATTCTCTGATTTCAGCTTCTTAAATGTGAATATTTTCTGGTTTCTTTACTCCTATATGACAGTAAATTTAATATATTTGGACAAAATGAGACATTTGAGGACGTCACCTCGGGCTTTGTGAAACACTGATCCACATTTTTCACCATTTTCTGACATTTTATAGACCAAACAATTCACCTATTAATCGAGAAAATAATCAATCGACAATGAAAATAATAATCTTTAGTTGCAGGCCTATTCTTTACGATTTAATCGATTACTAATGAAAATAGTAAAAAAAGTGCCGATCTAAATATCAAGGTGACTTTTTCAAATAGCTTCTTTTGTCCAACCATCAGCCCAAAACAAAGATATTTAGTTGACTATCACATTAGACAGAGAAAATCTATACAATTGAGAAGCTGGATGAGGGAACGTTTGGCATTTTTGCTTGGAAAAATAGTTGGTTATATCAATTTTCTATTGATTGATCAATTGACTAAACATTTCCCCTCTACTGTCTTGTTTTGTCCCAACAACAGTCCAAAATACTGAGACAAAACAGAGAAAAAAAAGCATCACATACTCACATTTGAGACTAGAATCTGCATTTCTGCTCAATAAACAATGCGGATCAGCTAATAAATATACCATCTACCTATTTCAGCACTACATACTACACGTTTTTTGGAGAAAACATATTCAGAATAACCTTTTTTTAGGGGGTTTTCCACAGAGATCAACAAGCTATTCTTTCAATTCTTATTCTAGTGTGACATAAAATGAACTGGTGAGTTAAAGAAATAGCTATATTACACATTGGCATTAGAGTTAATACTCTAAAATACACACATATTCCACCTTCATGCCTTTTCATTTCAGCCTAATCTAATATATTGGATATTTTCTTTGTTAACATATAAACAAACATCTTGTAGCTGATACACACCTCAGCCTCCTGTCTGATTCTCTTCGGATGTATGTACTCTTATCTGTAGTACCTTTTTAAAATATGTTTTTCTTCCTCATAGCTAAATACGCTTGCTGTTTTCATGATCATCAAATTCAGCATTATCCAAACCGGTCATGATTTATGTCCCAAAACTTGCATATATAGGTAATATTCAGCAGCAGTAATGCATACACACAAGTACACGGTCCTTGCTCAGCACCTCTACTGCACCTTTGCATTTCAAAAGCAATATTTGCATAGTTACTTTGTACAGCTATGGCGTCATACTCGGTGAGCTGAATGGTGAGGTGTTAATTATGCATTTATTCTGTCCTCATTATTTATGAGAGAACTGAAGCTGTAGTCTATTTCTCTAAGCTTTTCCGTTTTTGCGCTGCATTTCACAATCATGCAGCGAGTCTAAAACCTGAGTAGTGATAGGCTTCCTGCTGCTGTGTAAGAGGGTTGTTGTACACATGAACATGTTTTGGGCTGGTCTCCGTAGTCTGCGGTTCCCTGTTGGTAGTCACACAGGACACAAAATGGGCTGAGCTGCTTTTTGCTACTGGGCAGACTGGTTCCTCCACTGCACAGCCAAAAGAAGGGCCTTTCCCCAGGAATACAGTAGCTTGTTACAGCCGACGTTTTTAAAATAATGTGCACCGTCAGCAGCCTGATCCAGCTTCTCCCCAGAATCCCAGAATCCCAGAGAGCTAGATCATCTTTTGAAATCAAAATGTTAATGAGCGAGAGCTTCGTTTGTTAGTTAACCCCCAGCAGGTTCTCTAAAATCAAATGTCAACAACTAAATGTAGCCTATTGAAATGATCATGGAGCTGAAGATTTTCACTGTGGTGTGAATATGATTCATGCACAGTACTTAAAAAGGTGTGTATCCAAAGGGCTTGTTTGTTTTTAATAACAAAGCTACTTTATAGTTTTATATTTAACCATAGCTTCGGGGCCAGAGACCTTTTGTTTACAGATTGTTCTAACCTTTACTAGAAGAACAATAACATGACGCCAGCATAATCATCAGGGTGTGTATCGTGGCTGACGTGTTCACTTGGCTTTGCTGTGCCGCGGCGGCGAAATTAGACTGGATGTCACAGGTAGTGGGAGAGTTCAAATTTCTTTTATACAAGAGAAGTCTACAGCCACGCTAGCGACTCTGAAGTTGTGATGTTCATGTTAATGAAATCCAAACTGTTCGATTGATAAACCAGCGTTGAAATTTTGACTTGATAATAACGCTGGTTGGAAAGGGGTCAAAGGGTCATCAAAGTTCACAATGTCTGCACCAAATTGCATGGTAATTGTTGAGACATTTCACTCTGAACCTCAAAGATTCATTCTTTCGTTTCATGGCGATACAATAGTTAAATGGGACGTCCAATTTTACACATCAAAGTCTGTTTTCAGGTCTTGTGGAGCACTACTGCATATGTGAAAACAGTTGTATAAAACCTTTTGTGGCTCCAGAGGGAGCTGCATGAAATCTGACAAATTGCCTCATAGAAACCTCTTTTAAAATGTTACAGTAGGAAAAGCACCGGTGTAAATGATGGCTGAATTATGTGCACTGTAAACTGTGCATGCTGGCTCACTGTCACACTATCATGTGTTATGGGTGATTTATGCTCACAGGGTCACGAGTATCCACACGGCTAAAGTGACGTCACACCATCGGACACGGCCCTTCAAAGGGGGTTACGTGCGGCAGGTTTTCACCTGTCCGCGCACAACCAAATTTTTTGAACTACTTCTAAGTACATCTATGTATGTATCTATCTAAATGGAGAACTTTAAGGAGCTTTGATAATGTCGCTTTGACGTGAGATGAAACCCGCACAGAGTGTAAAAGATCCAAAAGTTTCCTCGTCGCGATTCCACGTCGGCTCATATCCGCTTTACTGGGACTTTTGAATAGAATGGTAATATTATTAATAACACCGGTACTTTTCCTGCTATGACAAGTCAAAATATCTGCTGTGAAAAAGGTCTATTTCCAGAGCTGTCCTCGACCAAAGAAATCCTTAGTCGACTAACACTCGACTAATCGATTAGTTGATTTAATCAACAGATCTGTAGAACTGAGTTTCTCTACAAAGAATCACACAAAATCACCACTTAAAAACTGGTGTTTACCAGAGATGTGCTCATAAGTTTCTTGCAAATAAGTCATTCAGCATGAAAAAGCATAAAAAATGACTAATCGACTAAAGAAATCGTCTAGTCGACTAAGACCAAAACAACCGATTAGTCGACTAATCGACTAAGAGGGGGCAGCCCTATCTGCTTCATTCACAACAGTAAATAATTTATTTGCAGATGATTTGCTAGATGCTTGTTTATCTTTGCTTGAATGTGCAGAAAATTTCCACTTTGAATGGTCAGCGCCCCCAGGATGAATTCACAGATTTTATGACTTCCTGTAACTAGATGCAAATGGACAAGAAGCCTTCAATTTGCCTTATCAAGGGACACTCTGGAGCTGTTGGATCAATACATAAGAAACAAGTGTTTGAGCTTTTAAATCCAAATTACATTCAACCTATTGTAGAGCTGTCAGATCTGAGTAAGAACATGAACATTTTCATGGAAAAGGTGCAGTATTTTGAGCGTTTCTCATTCATTATCAGTGGAGCCGAGTACCAGATGTGATTTTTAGATGATATCAGCACTCAGTGTTGCTGCTCCTGTTTTCAGCTTTATGATAAATGTCTTAACGTTAAGAATATGCACCAAGTTTGCTGTGACTTTTAGAAAAGAGATCAACCTAAGTGAGATCCTTGAGTGGTGAGGGTCAGACCGCAGCGAGGTCCGTGTCACATGACTTCCACACGGGCAGAAAAGTGAGCGAGCTATGACACAGTGAACCTTGCCCATTGAGACACTCTCTGCTCAAACAGAGTCATGGGAAACTTAAGCTAGGGCGAGAACAAAGAGAGCTTGATCCATGGGATGCCACGGTTCCTGAGGCACATCACTCTTTTTTTTTTTTTTTTTTTTTCTTCTTTCAGTGCTTTGCTGGGAAAAAGAGGGGTGAGCCATGTTAGCTGGGCTCCTTCCAGTCTTAATCAAACTCATAGTCTCCTTTAGCTAGTGGGAACTCAGCCAGCCAGGGATTGATTTAGAGTACTGGGACGTGGGTAAATAGAATCGTTTGTCATGCTCCCGTCTCCCAGTCGAGCGCTAGACTTTACATCAGGGGTGGAAGTTGCTGATTTAACCAAACTATAAGCTGCTGCTGCTGCTCATCCCACGGCCGAGTTAGAGCTCAGTAAAATGTGCACTGCTAGCTGTTTGATCAAGACTTGCGCAGTCTGTTAAACATCTCAAGCATCATTAAAATTCCTTTTTTTCTGACCCACTTAAAGGTGGAAATGTGTGGAGGTGGTTATTAGATTCACATTTGAGGAAAAGAGTTAACAGTTGGGAGTAGTGTCGAAACAATTCAACCTGCAAAACATCAATAGACTACAATTATGACAATCTGTTCATTGTTTGAGCTAATCGAACATGTTAAACATTCTGGTTTCACCTAGGGTTATTATAGTAAACTGAATCTGAATCTGAAGCGAAAATAAGCAGTGAAAAATATTGTCGTAAACTGAAACAAAATAAAAACTATATATTTTTATTGCCTGGGTAAAAATAAAATAATAAAAAATAAAATTAACATAAATTAATTTCAGTTTTATTTTAATTTTTTTTTTATATCTCTACAGACAAAAGGAGACGGCATGAATTTCCGTCAACTCTCGTAACATTGAACCACTGAAATTGAACAGACCTGACATTCCAGGAGATGGCGCTATGCCGCAATTGCTTCACTAAAGTAGCGCAAAGATGAAACATTATGGCCATTCCTACACAGTTCCCCAAACATGTATTTTGTATGTACTGTATATGTAGCTACCAGTGGTTAACCTCTGGGTCTGAAAAGTGAAGCCAAAGTGCCTTAAACTTGCATTCTTTCTAACAGCCAGCAGGGGGCGACTCCTCTGGTTGCAAAAATAAGTCTGATTGTATAGAAGTCTATGAGAAAATGAGCCTACTTCTCACTTGATTTATTACCTCAGTGAACATTGTAAACATGAGTTTATGGTATCAATCTCTAGTTTCAAGTCTTCTTCAATACAGCATGATGTTCATTTAGTAAACTATGGTCCCATTTAGAGTAAAATAGACCATAAAGCAGGGGATGCTTTAGGGCAGGGCTACCTTGTGATTGACATTTCACTATCACGGCATTGTTCGGTCTGGGAGTTGTTCATGTTTACGTCTTACAGCTTTAACCCTTTCACAGTGTGTTTTGAGTTCATGAAAGTTAATTAGAACCTTTATGGTCGCCTAAAAATGTCTTATTCAGCGTTTGGTTGTACTTGGCTCCACCCTCTCGTGTCACTTCTGGTTGCAAATAACCAAAATGGCGACAGCCAAAATACGAAACTTGAGGCTTCAAAACAGCAGTCCACAAACCAGTGGGTGACATCAGTGACTACGTCCACTTCTTATATACAGTCTATGGTAGCTATATACTTCTGAGACGTTATACCTGGCCCTAATAAAAACAAACTAAAGCTACTGTAAAAACAAAACCTCGACCAAAGAAATTCTTAGTCGACTAATACTCACATGATTTTGTCTAATATTCGATTAGTTGATTTTACCGACAGATCTGTAAAACTGAGGTTAACCACAAAGAATCACACAAAAGCACCACTTTAAATCTCGTTTTTACCAGAAGATGTGCTCATAAGTTTCTTGGAAATAAGTCATTCAGCATGACAAAGCATAAAAAATGACTAATCGTCTAAGGAAATGGTAGTTGACAGAGGGGGCAGCCCTGGTAAACACATAAAAAGTCTGCATGTCGTGGCTTTAATTGATTTGATTAATCGAAAAATAACCAATAGTTTTACCAATAATGAAAACAATTTCAGATTCTTTTCAGGAAATAATTTAACTTTTTTTTTTCAAATAACACCATCTCCTCCATAATACTTCCAGTGTTGTACTGAGGCTTCCTTTCTGTACAGTTAATTATGAATCACTGTAGGCTATAAAAGAAGGGGCTTTCACAGGGGGGGCTGTGTGATGTTGTCAGAGGAGATAAAAGGAGAAGCTCTGAGGCTGCAGCCTCTTTGGGGCCCTGGCTAGTCAGTATTCAAGCTCTCTGCCCAACTGATAATTAGCCACACTCTGCTGTCAGCCCACAGGCCCGTCATCCCCAAGTCGGGGAAAGTCCCACCTTATTATGCCTCCAGCTGGCCTTTTTTTCAGTAAAGGCCCCTGAATGTAACCCAAGCTGCACGGCCTTGATGTACCATACAATGCTGGAGATAATCATCGGACTATAATGCAGACATGGTCGAGTACACTCACAACTGACTTTAATGTTTTGTTCTCCTTGCAGGGTCCACTTACAGCATCTTGTCCACCATGCCGTCGGACTCGGAAAGCAGCAGCTCTCTCAGCAGCTTAGGTGAGTGTGGCGCTCGTGGTGGTGGTGGTGGTGGTGGTGGTGGTGGTGGTGTTCAGGTGTAGAAATGTCAAAAATTAAAAACATTATATTTGTTTGTTCTGAGGTTTGTCAGAAAATACATGTCAAATAATAGTCAGTGGTTGCTGCCTGTTTAGACTCTGAGCACATGCAAGTGATTACACAGATGTGAGAAGGATTTAGAAAACCTCTACCCCCCCAACACACACATACACACACATACACACACAAACAGACCTGTTTCATTTAGTCATTCTCTGAGGGAGAGAGAGGATTTGACTAGTCGGTGCCACCGAAAAGGAAAGAGAGCTTTGATTTGTATCAGTGGGGGGATTTCTGAGGTTAATGAGTACAACAGTGAGGTAGATAAATAATGAAGTAGAATATTAAACTGATTTTTGGCTGCAAAAATATGTGAGCAATGATTAAAAATGATACAGTAAGATGAAGGTGAAGGCGTTTTCTTGTAATGAATGCGTAGACGTTTGCTCCGGTAGCTACAACAAAGAGCTCTTGCTTATGATTTGTTAATATTTAGACCAAAGTAAATTCACTCTGAGACTCTTGAGTCTTCCCAGTAACTTTGTCTTTCGTCCATGCTTTCATTTTGTCTTTCTAGTCTGCACGTTTTGGGTAAAAAGTAAAAAAAAAAAATAGAAGAACGCGGACTAGAGTTTTGTTAAAGCACACGTCAGTTGTACACTTTAATCTATTAGTTTGAGTCAGATAGTAAACTAAAACTAGAACTAAATTGAAAATAAGCAGTGAAAAATATTGCTGGTAAACTGAAACTAAATAAAAACTATATTCTTTAAGTAAAACTAAACAGAAACGATAGCAAACACACTGAAAACAATCTAAAACTAAACTAAAATCAAATCAAAACTAATTGAAAATCAAAAAATATTCTAACCTTGGCTTGAGTGAACATTTAAAGAAACCGATGGAGCTACACTAATAATGCCCTCCTGCCCCCCATCATTTGAGCTCTGTGAAACAGCACATGCCACCAGTGACATGCTGACTCCCACAGGTACGCCCGGTCCAGCCTCCTCCCCTCCGCCCGCTCACATGGACGGCCACCAGGTGAGCGAGAAGATGGAGACGGTCCTGTTCCAGCTCAGACATGTGACCCGCGAGAGGGACGAACTGCGCAAACGTCTGGCTCTCTCTTCACCCGGAACCACCTTCGATGACTGCAGGTACTGTTCTGATCTCGTGCACCCTTAACAGCCTGTTCTCCAAAACAAACATTGACAGAACAGCGCCGTGATCCTGTGTGTAGCTGCGCTCTATGAGTAGAGGCATTTTGCCTTGTTCGGCTTTTAAAAGCAACAAAAAAAACAAGACGTTTTACGTGACGCAAAATTGTTTTAAAATATGCTCAACTCTGTAAAACAAGAGGTTGGCATACAATTTTAATGATGCCTCTCTTCCCCTGTGGCTCCCACGAGCACAAAGTTTGTGATGTTTATCTCACTCTTGCTTCTCTCATCCTCCCATGTGGCGTCGATTTTTAATGCATCACAATTTTGTATCCCTCTTTACCCTTTCTGTGAAACAGACCAAACTCAAAAGCAGGTCATGACTACGAGCGTCTGAAGCTGCAGTGCATGAAAGCAATGGCAGACCTGCAATCCCTGCAGAACCAGCACAGCACCACCCTGAAGAGGTGCGAGGAGGCTGTGAAGAAAGCAGACTTCTACCAGTGAGTTTTGAGAAAGCCCAAACTACAGGGGCCTTTTGTAAATTTTTTAACAGCCGGAGAATTTGTGCCGTTTGCGTTCAGCCTGCAGGGTTTTAGCTGGCATTCAGATCTTCCTCTGACATATTCACAGCAGATTGCACAGAACAGATTTTACTTTTGCGAGAGTAATAGGGATAAAGCCTTTATGAGTTAAGCCTTGAAAAAAAAAAATCCTCGTAGCCCTTCATCAATTTAATTTCATCTCCGTGATTCATTTTGGAAAAAGACTGTTTTTATTGTCTTCTTAGCAGCATAAATCCCAAGTCGTCTTTTGGGACCAAAGGTTGACAGCAGAGAGTGAATTACTTCTCTGCATGTAATGCCCCTCTTGAAGAGTTCATGCCAAAGCATGCTCTGTAATCATCATCTGTGTGCATGGCACGGCATCTGTGCCATGAGGATAATGCTACGAACACAGCATTTGTTGTCCTGTGGAATAAGCTGCTGTGCCGAGTTGATGTGATAGGGGTGGCTGGTCCATTTGTGTGATTTAATGATGCCATACTGTCTCCAAAGTGTAGGGAGCCAACATCTGGCCCCAAATGCAAACAGACAGATGAAGGATTATTGCCACTTTTAAGCCTCTCCTTCTGGGCCCTGTTTGCACATCCGAGAGAGTCTTTATTTATTACTGTCCTGTCTGTCTCTGCACGTATCCATTCACACTAAACACAATCCTCTGTGAGTGAGGAATCACATTCATACCTGAATTGTACCAAAATCAATAAGTCACCTAACACACAGGCTAGCGTTAGCACGCAGTACTCATCGTAGTAATTCATGTCTTTGCTGTTACCAGGTCATTAAATAGGCGTTATCAGTGGTTAAGTCTCATAGATGTGGGTCAGAAGAGGCCTGCTACACCCACTAATAGGTTTTATCAGCGATTCACATGGGCGATCACTGAAAGAAGGAATGATAGAACATGACAGCGACCTCTAGCGACCGTAGTAATTATGACAGGAGTAAAAGCCGAAAAATCAGGCACTGTAGTAGAAACAGCATGAAAACTCCATATGGGGTGGAGGTCGGTGGCGATGGATTGGACACAAACACACTATACTTTCACCCAGGAGACCGGGGCTCCCATCCTTCATTCGGTTTCATTCAGTTTCACGTGTTCGCTTTCACTTTTACAACGTAGTAGGTGTAGTAGGCCCCTACTGATCCACATCTATGAGATTTATAGCAGCTGATAACGCAGATTTAATGAGCCAATAACTGTTGAATTGGGTGAAAAAAAGAGTCTTGAATGTAATACTTTGATAATACTTAATATTACTTAATATATAGCTAAATACTGCATATCAGGGTGCATCAGAGAGTACCTTTTAGACTACAAACAGCTCCCTAGAAGCCCAGAGTGAGCTTGAACATATCTACGGTAGTAGCCAGTTTGTGGTTTGATTTTTTTATTTAAAGTGGGAAATAAAGCAGTAAATGAGCATGTTGGATTAGAACGACACAAAGCATCATAAGACTTGTAACTTCAAGTCAGTATCTAAAAAGTTGTTGGCATGGACTTGAGCAGAACACATCTAAAAATGAGAAATATATGCACAGAAAAAGGGAAATTGTGTCATTTATTTGCAGAAACTATGAACTATTAACTGAAAAGAAGCAGACTGTGTAATAAAAACCGAAATCTAAACATGATTGTGCATCATAAGAAATAAAAAAGGTAAATATACATTTATCTATATACACATGCACACATTTACAAATACAACCATGCATACATTTTGAAACACACTAACACACTAAAAAAAGAAAAACAATTAAACAGAGCCCCAACAACTTCAGCTAAACATCTAGTGCTGAAACGATTAGTTGATTGAAAGGAAATTACAGTAATCAACAGCAATTTTCATAATTGGTTAATCATTTAAGTAGTTCATCAAGTAAAAATGCCAAATAATCTCTGGATCCAGCTTGTCCATGGTGAGGATTTGCTTCTTTTTGCTGTTTTATATATTTATAAATTGAATATTTTTTGTTTTTGGACTGGTTGTTGTATAAATAAACAACTTGAACACATAACTTTTGGTTCTGGGAACTTGTGATGGGAATTTTTTGACATTTTGTAGAGCAAACAATGCATCTAAAAAAAAATCATATTATATGCAAGATGATCATTAGTTGAGTATTTGTTGGTCTGTGACTCATAAGGCATAGTCATATTTTTTTGCTGTAATGCTGATTTTGAACACGGCTGGCATTGCCCACGGTCTGACGCTACTCGCTGTGGTATCTCCTCAGTACGCTGCACAGCCGTCTGGCGAGCGAGCATGCCCAGCTGAAAGATGAGCTGGAGGCGGTGAGACAGGACAACATCCAGCTGGTCCGGGAGCACAACCACGTGAAGCAGGCCTGCGAGGAGCTGAGGAGGCTGCACGACGACGACCAGAGAGAGGTGGCTGAAATGAGGATGCTGCATCAGCAGGTACCCGTGGAACTGGCATCCCCATCTACATTCATGGTTAGACAGCTACAGATGAGAACACATAAACCTGTCTGCACACACTGTAGTAGGAGCCGCACACTCATTTCCATCTCGCCTTGAGATTCAATCATTCGGATCTTGACATTTAAGACATAAATCAATGTACTTCTCTCTCAGTGACCATTACTTCCAAGATGATAACATCTTTCAGAGAAACAGGGTCAGACAAGCTCGCCCTCCCATGTCTGCATCGATCAAAACATTCTTTCAAATTATACAAATGACCAGACCTGCGTCTTTTACTGTTTCACCGTCGGACATATTGTCAGACTGCAGTCAGAAGGTCAGATCATTAAATGTTTGCAGTACCTTACATAACCGTGAATAGCAAGGATACAGGCCTCATTGTCCTCAGAGCTCATGTCATCATTAGGCAATCTGATGTTCAGCATCAGTCAAATTAGGAACCAAATTAGCTCGGTGATGTCAGTCCAAAGTCAACCTTTTATTGTTTAGTTGTTTGATGTCGGTGACATACTATACACTATACTTTCTCTTGTGTGAAAAGTGTCCTTGGTATTATATCCTATAGTAACTAAATAGTAAAAGAAAAAATATATCTTGATGGAAGTGTGTAGGATTTAGGTTAGAGGTAGAGACAAAAACAAAGGGTGTAAACATGATATCATATAACTGACTGACTGCTCCTTTGAGCAGTTTTGGTGACTTATGCAGGGTTCAACGTGAATGTTTTTTTTTTTTTTAACTTGCCTGGTCGAGCAAGTGTGTCAGAAATCTACTTGCCTAAAGTAAATTTTGACTTGCCCCTATACAAATTGTGACAGAAGCATAAGCGTTTTTCACTTTCTAATGTATCGGGCAAAGTCCTACACTCGTACTGATATGCTTGTGTACATGGTCACCGAATTATCTCGCATAATTGTATAGATTGCTTCCTGTTTCTGACATGACCCGCAACAAAGGCCCCCGACTGAACTTGTGATTATATTATCCACTAAACCACCAGAATGCCCCCCGGGGTTGCTTCCTTGACCGTTCCTGTGATCAGCACATGGATTGCATAAATGTTCACATAATAATAGTTTAGTTTATGATTTTTATGCTAATATTACATTATCTTCTGTCATACAATCCTGTGGTTAGTCAAACACACCTTTCCAACAGGTCTTGGTGAAGCTGTTTTTGTCCACACCAGAGCAAACATGCAAATGCACCACAGTCTGTTTTAACCGCACAAAAACAGGTTAGGTGTGAAAGCACTGTTTGTTTGTGTTATGCAAGTTTTTACAAACATTGTAAAAATTGAACAAGGAAGTCTTATTTTCATCCTTTTCATATATTTATCCAGAGCACAGAGAAGCAGAGTTGCAGACAGTCCAATTTATTTTTGATTTCATGACTAAATTGTAACGACGGCATGAACAAAAAAAATATTGACAACAAAAATTACGGTGAAATCTCTGTTCAGTAAATCACAGCCATTTCTGTTTGTGTTTTCCATAGAAGTAAAGCTCTAATCTATACAGAATCAGGCTTTAAGTCTTGCTCTGGCCAGCTTTGGTCGATTACTTAAGAGATTAAGCAACTTTTCTGCGCCAAGATACTGTTAACTTATATTTAAGAATTAATTATTTACATTAAAGCTAACCTGAATTGAAAATGGAATTGAATACGTAAATCGTGAATGACCAAACCTCATATTTATATACTTATACACTCAGTCAATTGCATCATTTAGCAGAATCCTTATTGTCCTAAATGCACCTCAAATGGATGATACAAACAGTCCCGTTGCACCCCTCTAATTCAGTAAGGCACCTGTCATTTCCAGGTGATGAGAGAGGGGTCATCTGATGTCCTCAACAAGCTTTATGACACAGCCGTGGACAAGCTGGAGGCCATGAAGAGCGACTACGAAGCTCTGAGGAAGCGCTACAACGAGAATACGGCCGGTCACAACGCAGACCTGAGTCGTCTGGACCTGGCTGAGGAGGAGAACCACCGGCTGCAGAAACAGCTGGACATGCTGCTGAAGCAGAGAGATGCTGCCATCCACTACCAGCAGCAGTACTCCTCGTCTATAAGGAGGTAAAGCCGGAAATATCAGCAGCAGCACTACAAGCTGCACACACACAGAGACTCGGCAGCTGTAAAAAGTCTAATGATTAACAGCAGTTGCAGCAAACTTTGCTTCAAACTTGAGCCAAGGTCAGATCTGCACAGCGCTTAAAACAGTCTTAATCCAAGGCAGATGAAGCTTTGCAGATGGGGAGATGCTTTCCCATTTTAACGTTTCCTTTATGATGCTGCTTGGTCACTGGACACGCCTGTCTGTGTGTTTTATTTTTTCAGCACATGTCAGAAAATACTCCTCTGCAATTAGTGACAATTTATAAAGAGCTGTAATACGTTCCCTGTGTGGCACAGGTTTGACAACACGCAGCAGGAACTGTCCAAGGCTGCAGCCCAGAACAAGGAGCTGCAGCGAGAGATGGAGCGGCTGCAGACGGAGGCGACGCGGCAGAAGACCCAGCAGCTCAAGGTGGCGAAGGACAGCGAGAAATACCGGGAGGAGCGGGACTCTGTGATCAACGAGTACCGCCTGATCATGAGCGAGCGGGACCAAGTGATCAAAGAGGTGGACAGGCTTCAGACCGGGCTGGAGATGGCGGAGGCGAAGCTGAAGAACACCTCGTCAGAGAGACGGGTGGCCAGCGAGGAGCTGGAGGCTCTCCGACAGGTAACAGCTGAATCATTTAGTCCCATACTAAGAACTAAATGAGGTTAAACATTTTACATTAAGGACTTGAAAAACAGTTTGGATCATGGACTTGTTAAATCATATCTGTAAATCTCATTAATGTCATCATGATTGCTTCAAATTCACAAGGGTACTGTTCATGCTGTGTGTGTGGAAAAATATTAGCGAATGACTTATTGCATAATATCTGTGTTCCAAATGTATTGATTGTAGTTTAACTGGTTATAGCTGCGGTCGTCATTAATTTTGGCAACACCCAGAGCTTATTTAGGCCAGCCAAAAAGCAATCACGTGTCATCAGTTCAGCATGAGTCGCCCAGCCAATAAAGAACCCAAAATGCACAACACAAACTGATGCCTATTTAAGGAGCTTAAAGGAGAGACACCCCAGGCAAAAACATTGTTTTTCATGCTCTGCTCAATTTTGAGATTTTGGGCTATTTTACTTCCATAACATGTCGTCTTTCAGACTAGTGGAAAGAAAACATCTAAAATACACATTTAGGTGTTTATTTTACTACTTTATCTATGTGCATCTGTAGATTTCTCCTAAATATACTAAAAGTTAGTATTAGATAACGCCTCATTTGCATATTTAAACATAACATTTCAGAAGACTTGTAATACAAAAACATATGTAATGTAAGTCATCAACTTGGTGAGTTTCATGGCCATATCAGTTAATGTTTTCACCTGAATCACCTGCAGTGTCTCCCATTAAGAGGAAAAAAGTCTGTAATTCTCTTTTCACCTAATAGGAAGTTTGTGTAAGTAGCACCTTCAGTTCAGTGAGATGAGATAAGATTTTATTGATCCTCAAGAGGGAAATTCTAGTGTCACAGCTGCACAATAAACAGGACAAAGAAGTACAGATAAGTGGGAGAAACAACACAAAATAAAACCATATTTAAAAAAACAATTCTTTAGACATAAAATAAGCACTATATGTATCAGATTGACACACAAAAGTGTTGTGAATTTACTCACTTTTTGATCTCTTTCATCCACTTGTGGTATGTTTTTGTGTCATGTGAAGGAGCTGGCCTCGGCGCTGGTGGACAGGGACCGGGCCATCTGTGAGAAGAACGAGCTGCTGGAGAAATACTGCCACGAGGTGAAGGACAAGGCTGAGGCCCAGAAAGAGCTGAGCCAGGCTTGCAAGGACATCGAGACGGTGCGCGAGGAGAGGGACGTGGCCCGCAAGGAGAGGACGGAGGCCATCATCCAGAGGGACCAGCTGCTGCGAGAGTATTACCAGGCCAGACAGGTAGCCAGACAGACGGGAGATTTATCATTACAAATGGAGGGATTGATTCAATAATCCCTTCATCCCATCTCATATAGTCGTAGTAAATGTTATTTTCCAGCAGCTGGCGGGTTTCCACACATTGATTTCGTTGAGAAAGTGTGCATCACCCATCACACTCGGCTTCAGTGTGATTGTCAGATTAATTGCAATGAAAGTCCTGAGATTCCTGCATTAGGAAATTACCAGCAATTATAGTGAAAAGGCTCTGAGGCTCTTTGAAGTGCACAAGAGAAATGCACTGCATCAGAAACGGATAATTAAGCCTAACAACAGTACAGTAAAGTCTAATGGAATTAATTTAGCAATGGACTTAATTAATGCTCTCACTTCACTCGGCAGCCTCCCTGCTGTACAGTTATTTAAAGCAAGAGAGAGCATTTACCACAGATACACCAGCAGACTCTCAGTGAAACGTATACTTATACTATATCTGACCCACTTTAAACCACACTACGTAATCCAATCTGTGGGTGTAGGTGTTTATGTTTACACCATAGACTGTATATAAAGATGGACGACATAACAGCTCCCCAAAAGTGAAGCCAAAACATTTGATCCCCCCCTGGTGGCTGGCTGCAGTATAGGTCATAAATCCCGCCCGCTCCATGTTAGTGGATTGGACATGGGCCAAACTAAAAAGTCAAAGTACACATCAAATACGTTTTTCTAATAACAAATAAATTGGATTATTTACACACACCCTGTAAAATCATATTCTGTAAATCAAAAGAGCAGATTCAGAAAACTTTAAAATAATGTTTCATGAATTATACATATTCGCAAATAAAAAAGATTTATGACAAATAGTTCACTAATTATTTTACAAAAAATGGATGTGAACATTGTATCGATAGCACCCTCGTTCTCACCCCCCTTCCCCGGTGCCATGTGTTGGCTCGTCCAGATGCTCTCCACATTGTTTTTATGTTCGTACGGCTTATGAGGCGCGGCGCAAAAAAACGATGGCGCTGCACCGTATGATTTTGAATCACCCAGAGAACCCGATATGGAGAGGGCAGAAAAGAGTACCGGCAGCTTGTGAAAAGTGCCAGTGTGCAAGAAAAAGTCACTGTATGCCAAAGAGTACCCCACTTAGACACATTTTAAAGGACTTGAGACATACTTTTTCCCTGCACCAGTGCTCTATCACACCATGTCGCTCAATATTATTAGATTAAATTGCTGCTCACATCCTTTTGTACAGCCCGACAATGACCTTCATCACCTCACATTTCCTTCAACTCCTCCAGAAACAAGACTCTGCCACTCTGGACATGGAACGATCCAACAAGGAGATCGATATGCTGAGGAAGCAGTACGAGGCCATCTCTCAGGAGCTGAAGGAGGCCGTGCAAGAGGCCGAGGTGGCCAAGTGCCGACGGGACTGGGCCTTTCAGGAGAGGGACAAGATAGTGGCAGAGAGGGAGAGCATACGGTAAGAAGATGTCTTGTTTTGTTATGTGGAAATGTGTTTACGCTGCATGTTGGTGAAGATGAAAATAGATTTGTTTATATTTGTGTGATGCTGATTTTTGTGCATCTGTCTGTCAGCACGCTGTGTGACAACCTGAGGCGAGAGAGGGACAGAGCTGTGAGCGATCTGGCAGACGCTCTGAGGAATCTGGATGACACGAGGAAGCAGAAGAACGACGCTGCGCGGGAACTCAAAGAACTAAAGTGAGTCATTCCTCCACACCTTTTTTTTGACTGGCTCATGTCATTTTCTGCCACTGTTTTTAGTTTTGAATGTTATTCACTAAGTTTTGTACTTGTGTCAAGAGTCTGTGCTCCTCTTGTTTTGGGGGGGGATCCAGAATGACTTCACACCAGATCTTTTGTGCCACCCAGTGGAGGAAGTGTGTCACTGACTGAGCACTTATAAATGTGACTGTACTTATTTAAGAACTACATGTTGTCTGTGTCCTGCAGAGAAAAGATGGAGGACCAGTTGGAAAAGGAAGCAAGGTTTCGTCAGCTGATGGCTCACAGTTCACACGATTCAGCCATCGACACGGACTCAATGGAGTGGGAGACGGAAGTTGTAGAGTTTGAGAAGCACAGAGTAAGAGCCAAAGAGCCACTTATTTTCTTCTTGTATATTCAGTAAATTAACTTTGATTTTTATTGTACTATCAAACTAAATGAATTATGTTTTGTCTTATTCAGGACATGGATTTGAAGGCACTTGGGTTTGATATCGCTGAAGGGGTAAATGATCCGTATTTACCAGGAGATTGTGGCATATTTGTCAGTAAGGTGGATAAAGGAAGTATTGCTGAAGGAAGATTAAGGTAAATGTCTCACTGCTTTCTCAGTAATTAAATATCATTTGAAAAAACAATCCCCAAAAAATAAGCCTATGAATTTGACCAAATATTCAATGCCACTTTTGGTACTTGACTCTGTTTAATACTTAATGCTTCGGACACATTTTGGTTGGAATTACATTTTATTTGTGTCCTTATTTTCTTTTGGAGAATATCATTCATTGAACCATCCCTCTGGTTCTCTCTCTCTCTCTCTCTCTCTGTCTCTGTCTCTGTCTCTGTCTCTCTGTCTGTGCAGGGTGAACGACTGGTTGTTGAAAATAAATGATGTGGACCTGACCAATAAGGACAGGAAGCAGGTGATCAAAGCGGTGCTGAGCGGCGAGGGAGTGATCAATCTGGTGGTACGCAGAAGGAAGTCACTAGGAGGACGGATCATCACTCCCATCCAGATAAACCTGGCTGGACACAAAGGTCAAGCCCCTATTAGGAAATAAACTTTCCCATTAAAACGCTGCCGTTAACAGAATTCAGTAGTTATTAATGTTATTTAGTACTACAAATGTAGTGAGGAAAGTTTTTTTATGAAAGTTTTTAACGTTTTTATTTCTGATTTTCTGTCTTACCTCTCAGACAGCGGCATCGGTCTGGAAAGTGGAGTGTTTGTTGCCACGTTGGCTCCAGGTAGTCCAGCTGCCAGAGACTGCTCTCTCACTGTCGGTGATAGACTGTTAGCTGTGAGTATGCTATCAAAAAAACTTGTTAAGGTTACATGATAAGAGATGATTATGCCCATTTGATGCCATGTGGGCAGATACGTTGGCCTCTAGTGCCCTCTACTGGCTGCAGGCATGTTGTGATCAATCAAGGAACACACTATACACTATATCAGTGTTTCCTTTTTTTCTGGGGAGCCACTTTTTAAAAATGACAAACCATCGCGACCCAATTCACAACAGGCCTCATCTGTAAATGGTGAGAGGAGCGAATTTATGTGTAAATGAAGTTCCTGACCATTTTTACTGCCATTTCCACATTACCTTATATTATCTTGGATAGATAAACCAGCCGTTTCAAAGAGATGTATGTTTGATAAAAATACAACTTTGTTTTATGCATGTGTTATTGAAAAGATATACACATAAGATATTAAATACTTAATAAATGAGACCAAATCAATGCATTTAGGCAAAGTTAACAGGCTCTAGTTTTTTCCTCTCCTCAGTTAAACAAACATAAATATTATATATACATTTCATATAAGATTCAATGTTATTAGTAGGCTACAATTATCAGATCAATATGAACATTCAGGCTCCCTCATGTGGCTCAAAGTTGTACTGCAGATATAAAAGTTCACAGACTATGGAAGAAATTCTGCAAATTGTATTTGGCAAACCTAATAAAATCCTCCTGCAGGTCCCCGACTCAGTCTTTGGGAATGACTGCACTATATTAATACTTTTAAGTGCACACAATGTACTTATCTTTAATATTATACAGTCTTGGTAGTTTTGTATACAGGAAACCTACCTGCTGTTCATGCTTTGATCTTCGAGAATAGATATTATCACGATACTTAAGTCACGATACGATCTTATTGCAATTTCAAACATTTTGCGATAAGATATATTGCAAAACTGTAATTCCCACACATGCTTTGGCAAGCATAGTGACATGTATATTATGTCGTCTTTGAAGGCAAGTTGTGACTGCTGAAATGTTTCTGTGTTCTGTATTTTTGTCCCCTACAGATCAACGGCATTGCACTCGATAACAAGTCGCTCTCTGAATGTGAGTCTCTGCTGAGGAACTGCCGTGATTCTCTCAGTGTCTCCCTCATGAAGGTGAAGTCCTCAGACCTAATCACACGTGAATGCTTTAATTTACTTAAAAAACAAGAATAGTGAAATAAAGTATTTATTTACCTCCCTTCCTCCGCAGTTCCTCCCACAGAGCTGCTCTGGCCAGAGTTTATTTGAAGGTTTGAGAGACTCGGAAAAGATCTCTCGTCTCCAGTCCTGTGAGATCCACGCCAGGAACTGCAGGAAGCACAACTGCTCCAAGCACAACTGCTCCACACAAACAGACATTTGCAGTTGTGACCTGGGCGGCAGAGGGGACGAAGCGTGTAAGGATACCGGTGACTCTCTAGACAGCAGCAGCAGCAGCTCTCACTGCCACCACAAGCCTTTTCCCAGCAGCTCCCTGCACTCCCGCTCCCTCTCCACCTCCCACAGTCCCTCAGAGCCCCACCCAGACTTCTGCTACAGGAGGCAGGAGCTCCACCATCGCCCCTACACCTTCACGCCCGTGCTCTCAGACTGCAGCTCGCCTCAGACGGCTGTGGACAGAGTGCAGAGCTCGTCAACGAAGCCCGCCGGAGGAACGTGGCCTAAAGTCTTAGCGGAAGCTTCTATCCCCGAGTGCGCCCAGCTCTCCATCTACAAAAGAGCCAAACAGAGGAAGTCCATCTTCGATGTGAACGCTTTCAGGAGACCCGAGGCATCCCCGAAACTGGACTACATGTCTCTTTCTCAGTTGCCCAAGCACTCGCCGCAGAGCTCCATTTCCGAATCCGCTCAGACCCCTCCCACCCCGCCAGCTAGGAGCGACTCGTTCAGGTTCAAACATCGCCAGCAAAACAGCTCGGCGTCGGACTCCACCATCACCACCGGCACTCCCCCGGCCTCTCCGGCCCAAGCTACATGCCCACAGGACCAGGGAGAGGCAGGGAACCAGCTCTATTACACCGACGCTCCTCCAGGAGACGCTAAGAGCGGCTCCAAGAAACCTGCAGAGGAAGAGGGGAGTCGACGCAGGGCAGAGGAGCGACAGAAGAGGAGGTACCGGCCAAAATCAGCACCGGCACTGCGGCGAAATGTTACTCCACTACACATCCCTGTTCCCATGCAGGTAACAGAGATACTTTCCTTATCTGATCTAGCTTTTTTGTTAATGTGTGTGTTTCTACATTTTGTAGACTAATTGATTAATTAAGAAAATAAAAAAAATCCCTGCTTCATTGCGTCTTGCAGGTACAGAGTTTCTCTAACGACGAGCACTCCCCAGAGCCGATGGACTTGTTACGCTTCTCTCCCATGCGCTCCAATCGGTACAGCATGCCCTTTGCACCCCCCAGCTACGGCAGCATCACATCACGTAAGTCATCTGAGCAACTTATCCAGGGAACAGGAAACGCATGCTTGAATTTGTCCGTCGTGCTTCAGTAGAAATGAATGGGAGACGGAGTGAGTACTTGTTTTGATATGATGTCTGATCTGGTTCTGCGTGCCCCTCCAGACCCAGCACAGCGAGGTTTAGCCCCGTGTCCTGCTGTGACGGCTGTCATGAGGAACCCGGTCTACACCGCCTGGAGCCATGAGATCCAGACCAACAACTGTCCTCCAGCTCCCAGTTCAGGCGTTCACCCACACGCACACACAAGGTGTTAACATCTGCCAGTGTTTTCATTTTCCAGACTCGTTCCGTTTTTCTTTGTTCACACTTTTTCACAGCAGACGTTTTGACTTGTCATAGTAGGAAAAGCACCGGTAATAAGAAAAAAAATTACTAATAACATTGTGACATGTCACAATATCTTCCGTGTTCTCTGTTTAATATCATTATAAACTAAATATCTTTGGACAAAAAAGGACATTTCATTGTCACCTTTGGGCATTTTTTGCTTTTTTTTCTGACATTTTATAGATTTAATAATATTTTTTTTTATTTTTTCTTACTGTTTGATACTGAAAGTGCTCATTAGTTGCATCCCTAGTAAAGTTTTTAGCAACATTGATTTAATAACTCCTGTGATGGTGCATTTTATTGTAGACAACAACAGTGTTTACTCTGCCCCAGATCTCATGAACAGATGGCTTGTAGCAAATCATCTTGCTCTGGGTTGAATGATTGACCGCAGTGGGACTCACTGAGGCCTTTTTCTCCTCTTTTAGCCCTCAGCATCAAGGTCGCCTCAGTCTGGATCTCAGCCACAAACGCACTGGGGACATGACGGAGACGAACTGCAGCCAACCGCCACACAGCACCAACTCCCTGCCCTCCAGCGCCAGACTGGGTACGTAGTACGCAGTCCTAGTTTCAGACAAATCACAACTTGTATAATATGTCTTGTAAATTAACTGTTATATATTTTCTTGTTTTAAAGGATCAGTTCATAGGAATTACACATTTTCTCTTACTTGTAGTGGTATTTATCTAACCATGCAGATAGGTTTGATTGTTTTGAGATATCAGAAACAACGTCCTGTTTACCTCACTATGAACAGTTTTATTAGGGATGAGTTCTTTTTTAGAAAGCAGTAGGTAAACATTGTTTCCAGCACACACCTCTATTGTAGTGGGATCTCAAGAGATTCCCACAGTGTATTAGTAGAAATGAGCTGACTCGCCTTAAATTGGTACTGCGCTGATTTTACACATCAAAGTCTGTTTACATGTCTTAGGGAGTACATCTGCATATGTGAAGCTCCAGAGGGAGCTGCGTGAAATCTGATAAATTGCTTCAAGTCTTCTCACTTAAAGGAACAGTGTGCAGGATTTAGGGGGAACTATTGGCAAAAATGGATTATAATATCCATTATTATGTTTTTGTTAGTGTTTCAGCAGGATTGCTTTACATCACACAGGAAAGGCCACATATATTGAAGTGTTTAGACGTCATCTAGGGCTGACCTGAATGCTTCAAAGCTTCGACTGTTGCCATGGTATTCGACCTCCAAATTACTATTTCAATGCTTCGTTTTTAAATGTAATAATAAAATATAAATCCCATGAAATAAGGAATAATCTCACAACATTATTCATATTCAACATTAATTATTATTATTAGTTATTCTCAGATGGATATCGCTGTTTGTTGTATGTAGAGGTGATTATATGCACTGTAGTGCAGCTGCGGCACTGTCCCGGGCACTGAAATGGGGGGAGATGCAGACAGACAGACAGACAGACAGAAGAACATGTCAGCCTGCCGAGCTGTGAAGCTTCGAACACCTTCAAATATTTCTCACTGAAGTTTCAAAACCCCAAAAATGGACAACCCGAACGTCATTTAGCAACTACACTGACCACGAGATGTATCACACTCTGTCTGACTCAGCTCAGGAGATGACAGTGACTGATCAGCCACATCATACTTTATCATTATCACTTTCACTAAGCAATATCCTGAGGGAAACCCTGTATCTGCATGGCTTGATAACTACATAGGCAAGTGAGAAACTGTGTTTTATCCTCTATTTTGTTGTCTTTAGGCTCCGCCAGTACTTTACAGTTCAGGGCAGAACGCATTAAGATCCCTCCAACTCGTTATCCGCGCTCCACCGGATCTGACAGAGGTACGGTTGAGTTTTGCAGCTAACATCGTCTGATAACGGGCGTCGCAGCAGTAAAGTCTGACTTCATACCTTTCTCCTCCGCCACCTCCAGGCTCCCTTTCACATTCGGAGTGTAGCAGCCCGACACCTCCGATGTCCCCTGTCAACCTGGAGACATCGTCTTTCACCAGCAGCCAATCGCAGAGCTCCATCTCCACCCAGCC
>CAKAOI010046830.1:4820-68133 GCA_916701655.1 Sebastiscus albofasciatus
CACACACACACACACACACACACACACACACACACACACACACACACACCTGAATTCACACCTGTGATTTTTCAAAAGCTGCCGTGATGAAAGCTTTTCCAAAACCGAGAAAGCACAACAAAGTGCATTTTATTTTCACCATTACATTTGTCATATTCATAATGCATGGCATATCAAGCCCCAAAATGCCGTTTATATTTTTCAGCGGAGAGGTTGTTGTTGTCAAATCACCATGTGTTGTGGTAAAACTAACTGGAGGGGATGGATATGTCATGACCACAGAGGTGTCAGAGATCTGGTGCCAACACCTGTCGGTTCCCAGGGAGCTTGCATCTCCAATAACAAAACTGACTTTGACATCAAGCATATAACACATCCATACATATACACGTACTTGAATACACGCACACACACACTCTTGCTTTGTCTTTAGTGCACACACAAATGCTTTGGGGGGGAACAGAGTGCTGAAAAGATGTCATCATCACTCTCTTCAGGAGGCCATTATGGATAGGAAGCTAATATACTGTGCACATATTCCAGCATCCTTTTCACCAAGGGCTGCATATCCCTCGTGGGTGATCGGTAAAATTGGTTGACATTTTCTTGGCTCCAATTAACCTTCGATTTGACTCTCAGTTTTGCCTGTCTTCTTTTATTGTCTTCTTGAAAAAGTGGCGAAGGGACAGCACGGTTGGAAACAGAAGCATTGTTTCCCGATGTTGACCGTTTCCTTTTTTTGGCCTAATTGTTCCCTTTCCCTGCGGATGACCACCAAACGGACAGAAGATGTACTTCATCAGTAGGTCGTAGCGTTCTCTACAGAAGGTTAATACAGTAGTGCTCTTTATTAAATTGTAAAATAACTTTTGAAATGAAAAATTACATGTTTTGTTCATGATACAACTGGCAGATATAACACTACATATTAATATCATGGCTGATCACTTTGTCCTCTTGTTGAAAATCTATTTTTGTTTGTTTTTCTTCCTTTAAATAATTGACTCCAGTGTTATGAATGGACTTGCATTTACAGTAGGTAGCGCTTTCCTAGTCTTCCGACCACTCAAAGCGCTTTACACTACATGACAACATTCAACCATTCACATACAGGTAATCTAAATACTCATTCACGCCCCAATGGCACAGCCTTCGGGAGCAATTTGGGGTTTAGTATCTTGCCCAAGGACACTTCGACATGCGGACTGGAGGAGGATCTGTAGATCGAACTGCCGATCTTCGGATTAGTAGACGACCTGCTCTACCTCTGAGCCGCAGCCGCCTCCCCGTGTTATCTCTCAGGATTTTTTTTATCTCTATAGCTATATTAGTTGTGGTATTACGTGGCAGTCATTTGTGATTATCTGGATTACAGCGACTAATCATGTACTGTACTGTATAGCACCCTCCCCCTATATCGCCTTTTCTATCCGTTACTGTGGTTCATTCAGAGTTCACTAGCTGCTTGTGTATGTGAATGACACATGTAAAAAACATTGACAATTTCCTTTATGTCACCAGACAGTCATGAATTGTATTTCTGATTGTCTCACATGCGATAAAAGGTGCTCTTAGGGCTACACGATTATGGCAAAAATGATAATCACAATTATTTTGATCAATATTGAGATTAGGGACAAAATGTTTTTATTATTATATTATTATTATTATTATTATATTTTATTAATTAATATTCTACTTTGACTCTGTGTTGTGGGAATATTTGGGATTTGGTAAAAATGACAGTTATTGTTGGATGTAAACAGAGAGTAGTCCTACAGTGATTACAGTGATAGCCAGGAGGATGTGAAGCTGCCAGTCCGCAGCTCTCTCTTGGCAACTCAATATGTATCTGGATACATGGTCAATAATCCAATCGTCAAACATTTGTTAATGATATACTGCAATTCACAAACGATTCAATTTGATCTGATTCAGTCGTTGCCTTTGACTACGCTCCACTGTACTGTTAGTGGTGTTGGCTGCATTACCTACTTCACATTGACTGCTCCTGTCTTTAACTTTACTATCGAGCCACTCATCACCTTGTTGAATTAGTAATGGTGTTTGTCAGGCCATTAGCATACTTTATGACAGTGGTCAAACTGGGGGTTGGGACCCCCAAGGGGGTCGCAAGATAATTTCCGATGGTCACCAGATGGTGGTGTAGAAAAAAATAAAAGAACGTTTTAAAAATAAAATAACATTTTAGACTGAAAAATGTTTTTTTACATTACATCGCCTGTACCAGTGATATAATTTGCCGCAGAATTGGATTTTTGAGTCTTTTTGAGAGTCAAAGTGTGCCTGCACATGAGTTTTTATCAGGGTATTTCCGACGGGTCAGAGGGAGAGAAAAAGTCATGGAACGCATCAAAAATCCTACATGCCTTGAGCACATTGGACAACGCCTAAGAGACCAGCTCTTCGAACTAAACAAAACTGGGGGGTCGCGAACACCAACCTGATTATACTGGGGGGGTGACTCGAAAAGGTTGATAACCACTGCTTTAAGATACAGTTGTGCCTTTTGTCAAGGTTTGAGTCAAAGTGTTTATGTGATTGGTTAATATAGCTAGCTATACACACACACACAAACCCACTAGGGACACGAGCACACAGAGAGTTACTTGGAAAGATTGTTTTTTGACTGCCGTATCGAATTTTGATGAATTTCAAACAGAGTTTGGGTGAGATCGGTGGTTGTGTATTGATGTAGCCATATCTCTGACGGTTGCATCGGTTCATCTTTACACCTCTATCGCAAATGCATACATAAACTGTCAACCCCTTCCCTGTATTACCAGTTAGTTTAAATCAAACACTGAATGGTATGTGGTTATTAATTATCTTGATATTAGTAACTGTCAAAACATTGTATTAGGGAGAGTTTAAAAATCAGTCTGAGAACTCTGGAGGACAATCATTATCATTCCAGCTATTTGCACTGATGACCTAAAATATAAACCAAAAGAAATGGATGTCAATAACAGGAAGAAGACAGCACTTTACTCAGTAAAAGTTTCTGTAATACTACTGTATGCGGCATTTCATACACAGGCAAGCGCCGACTGAAATGTTAGCATGCTTCAGTTTTAACCCTTAAAGACTTGGGCAGAGTATCTACACAATAGGTTTCAGCGTTAATTGAACAAGCTAGATTTTGACACTACCGGGTCTTCATCAGGCAAAAGGCAAAGTTTTTTGTATTTTCCATTTTTAGTATCACTGCCATTGCTTACTCTCAGGAGTATCCATCAGATCCATGATGGTATTTTACAGAAGAATACAGTCTTCTATACAGTAATCAATATTTCAAGGCATCTCATTCTCCCCATCGTCGGTGATGATTTAATGGCAGGAAAGCTGAGGTCATGCAGTGGTTCAACTGAGGCATAAAACCACATTGCAGTGCCTGAACACAACTGGCATGCATTATTAAAATCCCACGGTCACAAGGAAGCTCACATTCTATCAAACCGCACAGCAAAGGTAGTGACGCTCGTGACTGCAGTTTGAACTCGCTCTGAGGATACCGAGCATTACAAGATAGCCCCCTCTCAGAGGGAGTGTTTTTTCCAACACGGCCCATTACATGAAGCCTTTCAACTCAATGTTTCCTTCGGGGTATACATTATATATATATATACACATATGCATTGGAGGTGTAGAAAAAAAATTACCCTGACAGGCACAAATGAATATTCTAACTTACAATTAACAGCCTAGTCAGTAAAAACTAACTGTTGTACTGAGCCACAAACTCTTCTTACCCTTTTTTTTTGTTGTTGAAAACTTCCTTATAGTCTCATTATTGCACACATGCCTAAATTAGCAAGTCACTGGATTTGTAAAACTGCCTTGCTTCATGAGTAGGATTCCTGAAATAGTAACACAGCTTGGCGCTCCAGCAGACTGGTAATCACCTCGGTTTTTACAAGCATCTCTCAGCTGGTAACTCACATGCCTGCCCTAGCATCCAAGCATTCCTCGGCTGGTGGGTTACCAGCTGAGTGGTGTGTCTTTAACAGACCAATCTGTAGTTCAGCACACAACTTTGTTAGTTTTGAGCCCATAGATTAAGCTTCTATTCTGGCTTTGCTATACAAAACCCTGATCAAGTCATTAATCAACACCAAAAAAGTGACTTTAACTTCACCTTAGGGCTGCTCGACTATTTCACACAATTTCTCATTGACTTTGACAAAAACAAATTGTAGGCCTACATTTTAAAGTTGAATGCATTAATGTGGTGCACTTTGAGAGCAAAATTAAGAGGCTCGATCTATGAAGAACACTTTCGTGCTCTTGTAAACAACTTTGTGCTCTAGTGAACGTTTTAATCATAAACACATTGGCTGTGTAGATATGAATGATATGGCGAAAAAAGTCACAAAGCATGGGGTCTGTGCTACAAGATGTGTCGGGTGGGTTGCCAACATCGCCACACTCCGTACCGGTTGACAGCCGCGTCAGGAGCAGGAAGCTCCGTCTTTCAGAGCGAGCACTAAACGGCGAGGTCTGGGAGAGGGGTGCTGTAAAGCGCCACCTTCACCCCGGGCCTTTCCAATCAGAACTAGAGCCAGTTACGGCGCACCACCACGGAGGAAATGCACCTGAAAAGGGCCAACCAGCGCCGGGGAGAGTTCCCACAAGGAGTCATTTATTGTTGATTATGTTGTTTTCATAATCATTGGAAGCCAAAATCGTAACTGAAATTCGATCATTTGCACAGCTCTACTTCACCTAATGTTTAAATCTGCATTTTCAAATCCTCAACAGTAACTTTACTACCAATAAACAACCAGCATTGTAAAACAACTCACCATCAACAGCATTATTATTACTGTATTTTGCAGTTTTATATCACCACTTCAAAAGAAGTTTCTATTGAATCTCTGCTCTAATAATTGTAAAAGTTTACCTGCACTGTTTGGGTCATTTACAGGATGCTACATATAGCTGAAGATATAGCTCAAGGAGAGACTACATTGTTTCATTTCCTTCCTGTCACTGATAATGGCCAATATGAGAATATATAGATTCTCCCCTTTCAGTTATGGCACTATGTTAACGTGCTACTTTTCCGTAAAAGCCCCTTTTTCCTCTAGTTGTCTGTCTGTAATGGAGTGATACTTTACAACAACATTCAGATCTTGGCTCAGATAACACTATGAAAAGAGCTCCAATTTAAACAAGGTCACAAAGGCGTGTACCCTTGTTTAACAGAGGTACAGGCTACAAACACAGACGGCATCATGATCCAGTACCATGCCCCAAATGCCCTAGCCCTGGTACCCAGCTAGGGCGAGGTTATACAGAGCCTCAGATCTCACAGGGCTGGAGCGCCGGCTCAACGTCAATCACAGTAATGTTAGCTGACACATTGGTGAGGGTGGTGACAGGGCAAGGTTATGTGTCACTGTACGCTCATGGCCTGCATGAAGACCGCGACTGCCAGAGCTCTGTCTCATGTGAGAGGTCACCCTTAGGGTTTGGGATCCAAATTAATATACCCCACTACAGTTGCACAGCACCTATGAGCAAATTGCTCAGTCCCACAGCTGAAGGCCTTCCTTGCCTGAAATTGTACCCAAAGCTGCCTGAAATACACCATCATTGACACGCCATTATGATATGTAAAGATGCTTTGTTTTTTTAGCCAGCATGTTTGCTCTCAATTGCTGTCCTCACAGAAGCATAGTTAACCTCATATTCTGTTGTTTAATCTTCAATTGCATACTGAAGATTATCATGACAACAATTTTTGGTGAATCATTCGTATCTTCAATTTCTCCATTTTTTGCGATTAACCAATTAATTGTTTGGTCTATAAAACATCAGAAAATAATGAAAAATGTCCATTGCAAGTTCCCAGATCATAAGGTGACTTCTTTAAAACGCTTATTTTGTCCAACCAATCCAAAGCCCAAAAATATTCTTTTTACAAAGATATAAAGAAGAAGAGAAAGCAGTAAATCTTTGAGAAGCTAGAACCATCAAATGTTTGACATTTTTGCTTGAAAGTTGACTTAAAGGCTTAATTGATAATCAAAATAATATAGATTAATTTTTTTTGTCGATCAGCTATAACACTGGTTTCCAACTTGGGGGTCCCGACCCCCACTAAGGGTCACCAAAGCTTCATGGGGGGTCACAAGGCCTTCTTGATTTTTTTTTTTTTTCTAAATATACGGTTGGCCTATATCTCAGCATTTCATTAATTTCTGTGAAGAGAAAATTACTTTTCAATCTTGAATTATTATTTAAGATATAAACAGCCTCGTCCTGCAGTAGAAAAGTACGCAGTTAAAACAACCAAAGAGCTAATAGAACAATGGCCAAGAATCAGGGAGAAGAAAACACTGAAACTGTCAAAAAAGAAGCCTATCATGTAAGTATGATTGTCAATTAAAAATACATAATTCAAACAGAACTGCATTAAAAGTTCCTAAAAATTACAGGAAAACTCATCTCTGAAGCTGCAATATAATAATCTGCTCAAAATTCATCCAAATCGTTCGCTTTACACAAACTTCCTGCAGTTATTGTGTTCCCTATTTGGGCTAATTGTACAGTTTATCACTTGTTCAGCACTGTTGTTGTTATGCATTGAATATAATATGAAATATCCATAAAATATGTCACTTATTCAGGGGTTGTAAGATTACTAAATGATACAGAAGGGGTCCCTTAAGGAAAAAGGTTGGGAACCACTGAAACCCAGCTATCCCAGCACAAAACCCTTCACCACTTTAACAACGTTGTAGAGTTATACATGAGATCTAAACATGCAGCGATGTTGTGTTGGTTTAAATGTTCCTCCACTGGTGATGGATTGTTGAATTAGGCCCCTCTGAGTTGTGAATCACGTTCACCTGGGCAGTTGACGTTTAATCAATAAACATCTGAACTGTTGCCATGACCCTGAGCCATAAGGATTTAATTTGGTTTTCCCCACACCAACTGCTGGTGGACCCCTGCGGATTTCCGAGACAAACCTCCAGTCACCTGTGGTTCATTTCAACATCCACCGAGCAGACGAAAACAAAAATCTCATGCTCTATTTTCTGCAAGACAAATAATCAAATGTTTCTCGCAGTGTATGGTAACACTGCAATCAGGACTGTGTCAACACTTCAATAACAATACAGAGAATTTGTGTTACTGTATATGCTAATGATGACGTGAAAGATTTGACCTTGTTGTACACACAGATTTTGAATTCAATACCAACCTTACCACCTTTAAAAAAAAAAAAAACACATGACTCCCTGTCAAAAGTCTCATTTTGATGAAAACTTCAACTTGCCAAACTGGTTTCAGGCAAAAGTTTAGGAAGAAACAGGAGAGATATTTAAATATTTCCCCATATGAAGCATTTTATTGCTATCTGTAGCTGAACTGTTGCCACTAATTCATCCAAACTGCAGTTATACCAGGAAACTGCTGCATTCAAATGGTGCAGCTAGCTTTTGTGCATAATGTAACATCAATGTGTATTTTTAGAAGCGGGAGAGTTCAGTCATTTGGCTTCGGAAACATCTCTCACACATGTGTGTATTTAACACAAGTTACTGAAACTTGATATAATGTGGCCGCCATACAGCAATGAGTTCATAGATGTGGCATACATGAATGTTTCACCTCAATAAATATTTAATCTTTGCTCTGAATCATTTACAGCAAAGCCCTTACTGTTGTTCTTCTGGCAACATGTGCATGCAGTGTACTCTGGTTTTATCCCCACTTCTCTCTCTCTGTTTCCTCTCCTCTCTCTCTCTCTCTCCCACCAGACAATCTCTATCTCTCTCTCTCTCTCTCTGTCAGCTGGACAAGCTGCTCAGTGGCCCGGAAATATGGCACATTATGCCGCTCTATTGATCATCATTCAGAGTTACACCCTGAATCTGAATGCAATGTAAATGATATGATGATTCCCTCTAAGGCAACATTAACTTTACTATCGTTCAGCGTTTTTTCAAGTGCAAAGGTTGACTTCATGAGACAATGAAGTAAACAGTAAGGTTCACTTAATGCCGCCGTGGTTGCGCTGGCAGATGAACATCGACATACAGTATGTAACGAAAACAACTTCTGAGCAATCATGGTTAAAAAGGGGCAACAGCACACACACATATGAGATCAATGACTACTGAATAATTATCTTAATTAAGAGACTGGTTTATATCCTTCAACACAAAATCAGATTTGCTTCTGAGTCGACTGTGCTATCTAGTTAAAGGAGTCAACTGGAGGTCATTTAGGGTTTCCGGCTGAATGAGTATGCATATGTGGAAATAAACACTAGAATATGCATGACTGCCATCAACTCCATGTTTAACCAGTCTTGCTTGTAGCTTAGCCCTGTACGAAATGTTACCAGAAATAATATACACATGCTGCATTTCATAAAAGGCAAGACTAGAACCGCTGAGTATAAGGAATATGCTGCATCCTTGACAAATTAATTGTTCAAGCCACAAACCAACGGAGAGCTTATTTCTACACGTTCATTCAGTCTACTGCAGGGGACAATATTGTATATCATTTGACAGGTCAGCTACAAAGCATTTTTCTAAATGCACAGTTCTACTCATGAAAACTAAGAATCTTACAGTTTTTCTAATCTTGAACAGTTCACTCCAATCACTATAATTTCTCGTCACAGAAATGATCACTTCCATCTTCCAATTTCAGCTCACGGAACAGAAAATAGTGCTGTTTATTATGTCTCTGTAGGCTTTTATCACTATTATTTTTCCATTTAGCAGCACACTGTGCTGATATCACACACTTCCGCATGTTAACAATACTACTTTGTTTGTTGTTGTTTGTACAAGATTTGTTCCTGTGTGGAGAAAAGCTACAATCCTATTGTACAGCTGTACTAGTAATGAATAAATAACTAAGATGACAAACTTGTGAATGGTTCCTTCATGTGTATTTTTTCGATTGGATCTTTCTCCCTATCCTTTCCTTTCCTTTCCTATCCTGCTCACCACCACATCAAAAGCCTGATAATCAGGATTACTTCAACTTCATTCATTTAATCTAAAGATTGTGTTCATGTTTGTTTGGGGGCAGTTATTGTGTTGTTGCTAGAGGTGTGTATCTTCACTGGCCTCACAACGCCAATGGAAACTGTCATCATTGAGCACAACACCAGTCCGATTCAAAAGGACATGCAAATCAGGTTCTGCTCTTCTGCAGTCCACAGGGTGTGGTAATGCACCTGAAGTTGTTTGGTAGCTACCAAAAAAGGCAGAAGAAGAAGAAGTTGTACAATTTATCAGTTTAGTTACAACAATTGCAATTATCTGTAACATCTAGCGAGATAACTATACATAAAATAACACAACACAAGGATCAATCACATTTATGGACTACGAGCAAGAAACATTTTTACTGTCTCCACGGGTTCTCGTTCATGCCGCTCTCTCACACACACAGATCATCAACTCAACAGAGACGAGGTAAACTCATACTACATACAACAGCTTGGTGCGCCATTTGTATGATTTATGTGTTGAAATCACTGGAGCCTTTTTTCTCTCCGTCTCAAGCAACAGAGAAAACAGCCGCTAATAATTTCAGTGATTTCAGTGTAACTTTAGCGGTCATGCTCACAAGGGACAGACCCTGTAAGTAACTATTTCCACAGAGCGCTTACTGACGCAGTTACACTTGGGAGGAGTAAAGATTGCGATGGCAAAATTATACTTGGACACTCATCCATAGGTACCCCCCAATGTAGGAAATGGTTTATAGCTCAGCATCGATTTTCACCTGTTGATTTCACCACCAAAACAATAGATATACTGTATATGTTTTGCATTATCAGGCCATAATGCACTTTGAATATAAACCCGAAAGTAACTGTGTTTACTTGCTTTCATTCACTTTATGATAAGGGTTTGCCTTGAATAGCGAACAACTGTAGTGCAATAATTCAGCCAAAGTAATTGCATTTACATTCTTTCATTCACTGTGACAGACAGCAGAAATCACAGCGAGCAGCATGTGTGTTAATGAAAAGCAGAACACCACTGAGCCTTGCTTTATGTCGTCTTTACTAAAAACAAGCAACAGAAACTTATAGGAGACAACACAAGCCCCCCTTGCTGACCAATCACAGTTCCTGCAATCGCCACGTGGTATCTCTCAACACTCCACACACAAACCCACAGACAGCAGACGCTTTTCCATTCACAACAGTGATCTATCTTGTCCATGATATTCTGATATGGCCTCAGTTCTGCCTTTGTGATACATTTCACCAAGAATCAAGTTCATGATATCCAACTTGACATTAAGCTGGAACAAAAAGCAACCCTGACAAGAGAAAAAGGCTCTGCAGTACTGACAATTACAGTTACGTTGGACACCAATACTGCACAATGTATAAGTGTCCAACCTCTCACTTTCAGTCTCTGTGCTTCTCTAGCACCAACGACAACAAGCACTTTAAAAATGGCACTGAAAAAGTGCTTTCTTGAATGCTTGTGGACTGCAATTCAATTAGCCATGTGCAAAATGTTCCACAATAACACCCGCCACTATACCAATGTCACTTACCTTGTCTTCTCTCTTTCTGCTCTACAGTAGGTGTGCTTTCTCTTTCGCCGTCTGAAACTCTGATGCCTGTTTTGACAACAAGTATGTCACGTTGGATATCTGTGTGGACAACATTTTAAGTTAAATTCTTTCACTGAATATTAATTACAAAAAAGACATACATTGCAGCAACTACATAACATTTCAGTTCAGCCTTAATCCTCACCTCTACCGCCTTCTCTCCCTGCTTGGCTTGGGCTGTCCTCTGCATCACCTTCCTTCTGATACCTCCCCTCACCTGTATTGACCACAGGTGAGTAGTATCAATATCAATGTCATGTCTGCGGGCAACAGCTCACAAAACAAATACATAAAGTCACAAATCTTTGGACCCTGAGGCTAGACCAGTTGGAAATCATATACAGAAAATCATGCTGTACATCAGTGTTTCTCGGCCTTTTTCGTTTCAAGGACTCCTATATTGATACACATTACGTCACAGGCCCCCATTTGATAAGATTTTGCTTCAGCGAGCTCCATCTGAAAAGATTTTGGTTGTTAGATATAATTAAGACCAGAATTATATAGTTGGCTAACAGTAGTAGTGGCTAAATGTTCTTTTAGCTGAAGTTAAGCTAAGGTTTTTAAAACTAACGTTAAACTTGTTTGTTTTTAAGCCAACGTTTATGAGCTAGCTTAAAGAACCGTGGCTAACGTTACGTCCCAGCATACTTGGTTTTCCTTCAATGTGTCACTCTTTAACTTCTGTAAGAAATATTTCACTGGATAGAATCTGTGGATAAATGATACCTCTTTTACCTTATTTGTTAGAAGGAACTTTTGCGGTAAGGACCAAACTTTCTTCCAGTCAATATCACTAACAAAATTGCTCCAATAAACCCCAAGACTAGTGGCCCAGCCTCCTTTCTATAGGCCTTGGTTTTAGCTAGCTATCAAGTCATTACATTACATCTATCTAAGTAGCTGAACGGTTTTAGCATCCCTGAAGGTAGCATTGTTTTATTGACAATGTAAAAATATTACATTTTAATTAAAGGGTAACTTTGGTATCTTATTTTTAATTTTTATTATTTTTTGGTATTTTTTATTAATATTATTTCACAAAAGAATATAATATAAAGAAATAAAATTATGATTTAAGTCAGGAAATTAAACTTTCATCCAGGTTAGTGCAGTTCAAAGTGCTTCACAGATGACAATAAGACAGAATAAGTTTAGACGTGAAAAAACAGCAGAAAAGACAAAAAATATTCAACAATTAAAAAAAATATTCAACCGTTTTATGCTGATATTAATTAATTAACGTTAGCGTAAAATCATAACTTTCTTACCATGACGCTGTTGTGTGCCGGTGTAACACAAGGGGGACATTATTCCACGGGTAACATTATTCGACATAACACCGCTAGTGGCTGCTGGTGTTTTGAATGGATGAACAAGACGGAAGAGAGACTAGTTGGGGTTAGTTAATGCCTCAAACCCTTTACAGACAAACTCTTCAAAGTGCTGGCTATTTTCATGTCGATCTCACGTTTATAATAAGCCATGCGGAGTCACTTTTCTGCGAGCTAAAACTGTACATCTCATGTGAGGATTTGCAGCTGATGCATCTAACTACGGCCAAACTAAGGTTGACCAATCAGCTTCCTTGTAGGCATGACGTCTGTCACGTTCCAAACCGTAAACAAAGAACGTACATTGTCGTAAAGATGGACCATAGGACCATATGTCCAAAAATGCAAATAAAAAAATTAAAAAAGAGGAAAACACTGTTTTCTAAAAAAAAAAAAATGACAAAAATGCAAATAAAAATAAAAAAGGAGGAAAACACTGTTTTCTAAAAAAACAAAAAAGATGACAAAAATGCAAATAAAAAAATAAAAAAAGTGGAAAACACTGTTTTCTAAAAAAACAAATAAAAGATGACAAAAATGCAAATAAAAAAATAAAAAAGAGGAAAACACTGTTTTCTAAAATAAACAAAAAAAGATGGACCATAGGTGCACAAACTTTGCAATTTGATTCTTATTAATAACAATAATTATGAAAATAGGAGGTATTTTAAACAGTTAGTGTAACTTAAAGGTCCCATATCATGCTCATTTTCAGGTTCATACTTGTATTTTGTGTTTCTACTAGATAGATAGATAGATAGATAGATAGATAGATAGATAGATAGATAGATAGATAGATAGATAGATAGATAGTAACTTTATTAATCCTAAGTTTCCAGCATCACAGTGCCATAGTGCAAAAACATGTTAGTAAAAAGGCAGTAAAAAAGTTAGTAATGCACATTAATTGCATTAATATATAGATAATGACATTCATACACAATTCAAAGCCAGTCAGCACTGTACATACAACTTTATTAATTAAAATCCATATACAGATGATGTTTAAAAAGAATGAGAATTATACATATGGGATATGAATGAAAGTTATATAATTTATGAAGCGAAACATTAATATTAAAAACTAGCATAGTTATACCTCCTACTATTCAATCTGTCATTTGCATGTCAATAATAAATACCTCTGCATATTCCTTTTAAAGGATGATTCATTTTTTTATTAGGTGGATATTAATTAAGGGGTAAATTATTCCTGTATGTTATGGCTCTGTAAATGACAGTTTTATTCAACGAGTTAGTCCTTGGGCAGGGTACCACAATATGACTGTTGTGGTTATGAGTGTTATTGTAGTAAACTATTTGGTCAAATAGAAATGTTTGCGGCTTTGATTTAATCTTACAGCTGAACAATGTGGCCATGCTTGAGGATATCCTTTGCTAAATGGTGAGCCATCTTTTGAGCTTTGCTTGAACGCTGCTCATAAATTGTTTGATAGAAGAGGCTCTACTCTATTTTTGTGGCGGCATTCATCAGGCGATTAACAATGGATGTGATATTGTCAGATAAACTACCAAACTGAATATTCTATGCCTGTTAACAATAGCAATCAATAACAGAATAGATTGAAAATAATGCTTTGCCCCATGCCAAAAAACCTTCTCCATTAGTTTCATCTGATAAGCAGATGAGCAGCCTTAAACAGATGTTAAGAGATATGGAAGATCAATAGCCCCATCTAGTGGTCAAAGAAGGCACCACCACTAGCCTGACCTTTCTGAAACCTCTGGTTCTCTCCCTGAGGACCCAGGAACCAATACTAATTTACCATCCTCTCAGCCCAAGGCTGTGTGCTGTTGCTGTACTCACCACCACTTGTCTCGTACTGGGAAACTTACAGCAGGATAGAGGAGAGGAAGAAAATTTACAGCCCCTGTGCTTCAGTGGCTTAGATGAGATGTAATGATGACTTTCTACCAACAGATGTCAGACATTGAGGAGCTTTTTGGTTACTAAATATTAATTAGCATATGAAGAGAATTTTTTTTTTCACCAAATACTGTTTTTATATCATACACCTTAGTATTAAGATGTGGGACTTTAAAAAAAATCTATGGTGAACAATGAAGAGAAAACTGTATGTTTTCCAAAATATAGGATATTTTTAGAGCAGAGCTGTAAGTCATACAATAGTGTGTATTATTTAACTTTTAGTACATATTTTGCACATCATTTACATCCTCTGAGATCAGGTGGTTTCTATGTTGTATGCTGAAATATGTTTTGTTTATTGTTTGTTTTTAGGTTGTTCATGTTTAGTCTAAATGACCCTTTTCCAACACTCACACATGTGCAAAGAGGCCACATTGAGTAAAGTCATTAGCTCATTGTGAATGTTACTCAGCCATGGCCTCTTCAGCTTCTAAGTTAGTTTTGCATGTATTGAAGCAATATTTAAAATAATTATTTGGCCTCACTGTCGCTCTACTGAACAATTCCAGATTGACAGAACGTGAATTCTTGGTTTAGGGGCCACAAATAGTATGAATCGGTGGTGGAATCAGAAGTGAAAATTCACTTTCAGTGGTTCAATGTGTGAATTTGAACAATTATTGGTTACATAAATGGGAAACCTTTGCCTGTGTTTATGTAGCAGTGGTACCCACAGCGTCACAAACTGCAGATGAAAACAAAATGGCACCAATAATAACAACAGTAATGTATTATGATTATGATTATTGTTTTTATTATTATTATTATTTTTATTATTATTATTATATATTCGGTAATACTTGGCTTCTTTGGAAATAAAAAAATATTGTTGTTGTATCACATTTCAGATCAGTGGGAATAATAATAATAATAATTATTATTATTATTATTATAAGAATAAGTATAATAATAATGTATAATCATTATTGTTATTATTATATTATATTTTTTATTATTATTATTATGCCTTTGGTAAGAAATAAAAAATGTTGTTGTTGTTGTATCATATTCCAGAGCAGTGGGAATAATAATAATAATAATAATAATATATTTATAATAATTATTGTTATTATATTATTATTATTATCAATAATAATATATAATCATATTATTATTATTATATTAATATTAATATTATTATTATTATGTCTTTGGTAAGAAATGAGGGTTCTTTGGAAATAAAACATGTTGTTGTTGTTGTTGTGTCACATGCCAGAGCAGTGGGTGGCGGTACTGCATTGATTGTGGCAACAGAAGAAGAACTAAGGCTAACCAGTTAGCCACCAGCAACTAGCTCCTAGCACCAGCTGCTTGTTGTAATGCTAACAAGTGAAGCCGAGGAGGACTGCTTTGAGGCGGCGGCGTCCTGCAGGACTGTTACCAGGCATTGGATAAGGTAACTAGATGGAGACAGCACAGTCTGAGTCTAAAAACTCTGTGACACTATATATTTATATATCTAAGTAGTATGTATCCACGTGGTGTCTAAAAAACACACGAGCTAGCTAACTTTAGCTAACTAACTAGAGCTGAAGTAAAGCAGTGAGCTAACCTAGCTAGCATTAATGCTAACCTGCTAGCATTAGCATTAGCTGCTTTAATGCTGCCTTCAAGTGCTCCCTGTGAGCGTCGTCCAACAGACAACAGATAAAGTGAGTACAAACTGTCTAAATGAACCGTTATACGGCAATAAATCAAGTGTTAGATGAAATTAAAATGTTTCTGTTATTTGTTGAACCACATAAACTGTTGATAAGTTAGTTTGTAGAGCGACTTGCTTAATTAAAATGCGTATAATATCTCAAATTTCAAGATTCAAGATGTTTGCTGGGAAGCGCCATTAAAATAATAAGTTCTACTACTTTTACATTACAATTATAAAAGGAAATGCTTTGTACAAGGGCATATTAAGAACACATACATACAGTATAAGATATATTTTAGTGTGAGAAGGTGTCGTATGAATTATCTATTTAAAAGTCTGATGGCCTGGGGAAAAACTGTTCCTCAGTCTCCTGGTGAGAGTTATAGCTTAGTATTTAAAAACATTATGCATAACGTTGGAGATCAGTGCGGTTTAAGTGAACTATTGTGCGTTATTGTCTGTTTGCTGTGGTTCGTTTAGGCAGGTATTAAAGCTTATAATCCAACAACAGCACCGAGACTCTCCTCTAAGAGACTCTCCTCTAAAAGGAGCTGTCGGCCCGCAAGTGAACTCTGGTGCGGTGCGTTCAGGGTGCGACCGTGAAGCAGACCAGTCAGAGAGTTATTATAGATATGTGGCACCACTTCATGGTTCACAACTTGCCTTCCCACTAGTGCCTGTTAACAACACATCACTGTGTCATCATATATCACTGTCCTGTATCAAGCTCAATCTTGATATCTGTCCCAATACAGTAATTTATGACTATGATATGCTTATGAATGTGTGCCAATGGCTGAGACTATGAAAATATTTCATATTAATTTTATCTTGATATATTAATCTTGATTGATGAGGTTCTCAAACTGTACTCTCGAGGCTTTTCAAAAAGACTCATGAAAGAAAGCTTCTAAGGGAAAACCCCGTCAGCAGCTCCTACCCCATCATTTCTTATTATTCTGTGCAATATGGATTAAACTGTACTATAATTTAACTGTGCAATAATCGGCCATTCATACTGCAATTATACTGTACATTCCAAGAAATATTCATATTTAATTTTTATTTATACCAGTCTTCCATTTATATTTAACACACTTAATAATAATAATAATAACTTGAATTTATATAGCGCCTTTCAAGAAACCCTAGGATGCTTAACAAATAGATCCTTAATAGATCCCACTTCTCAGCATTTTGTATTTACTTATTTACACTGTGGTATATATTGTCTGATGAACATGTGTACATAAGTACATACTTCTTATATTTCTAATTTGTTATTCTTATTATTTATTTATATTTCTATATTATGTTATATATTGTAGCAATATGTACATAATAAACATGTTACATAAGTCTTTATTTCTATTTTCTTACATTTCTGTGCTTTTATATAAGAGCAACTGTAACAATTACACTAAGTATTGTTTATTCTGATTCGGTTACACAAGGCAGTGGGGCAGAGGCTAGCTACCAGTATGTATAAGCCTTAATTGTTACATGTTCATGTATATATTTGAGTTGTTGGGGTTAAAGTTTAAAAAGGTGTTTAATTGCATCCTTACTTTAATGTCTGACATTCCTTACAGGCTGGTGCTTCATTATGCGGCGGGGGGAGCGAGCTCCACAGGCTTTCCAGGCCCCAGTGGACGTCCACGCCAGTGCAGATGGCCAGGTTTACATGTTCAACAGGAGGCCCAATGACTCTACTGTATCCTCCGATGATGACGAGCTCAATGTGATGGAGATGAGGCCGCGGGTTTTCCAGGATCAGGAGCAGGACAGTCTGAGGAACATCCAGCTGCTGGAGCGGGAGGTGTTAGATGGTGACAACCTCAACAAGCTTGCACTGCAATACGGCTGCAAGGTAAAGATTTTGGATTGTCACTGAGGTTTTTTGTTTTGTTCATCTCTTCAAGTGTTGACATCCCTGTTTCTGTCAACAGGTGGCAGATATAAAGCGAGTGAACAACCTCATGCAGGAACAAGATTTATTTGCGCTGAAATCTATCAAAATACCGGTTCAGAAACACAGCTTTTTAACCGAAACGTACACAGACCCGAGTGATCCTCAAGAAGAAACGCCACATTCATCCACTACGCCGGCGAAGCCTCAGGACCGAGCCAGAGCCCAATCACACCTGCAGGAGGTCACAGACTTTCTAATGGAGGTGGACCATGATATTGAGAAACTGATTCAGACCACGGACGATCAAGATGAGAATTTGTTGGATAACTCTGAGACACGGCAACGGTTTGGTTTGAGAGGACAGCCCCTGACCGGTCACGGTGCAGACTGGGGCATCCAGTGGTGGAACGCTGTAGTGGCCATGCTCCTGATAGGCATCGTCCTGCCATTGTTTTATGTCATTTATTTCAAAACAAAAGATGATGGAGTAGTTAATGGTGGTGGTGCTTTACAGTCAACATCCGCCTCTTCAAACACCTCGGGGACGGGAGAAAAACCAGGATAGTGCAGACTCAGAAAACCAGAATCATTTTTTAAGACTGTTGGGTTAGATGGTCTCAGACGTAGGTGACAATCAAGATAAAGACAAATCTCTTTTACATTTTAAAATGTACTATTGATAACATTCAGCCACTAAATCCTTTGCATTTACTTCACAACAAGTCATTGCCAGTAATATTTAATCGCGATTAATTGAAAATGAATCACACTTTTTTTTCAGTTCAAAATGTAACTGAAAGTGAGATTTGTTAAGTATTTAATACTCTTATCAACATGGGAGTGGAGAAATGTGCTTGCTTTATGCAAATGTATGTATATATTTATATTGGAAACCAAGTAACAACACAACACAGTGACAAATATACAGAAACCTCCACAGGTACTGCATTTAGCATAAAAAATATGTGCTCAAATCATAACATGGCAAACTCAAGCAACAACAGCTGTCAGTGTGTCAGTGTGCTGACTTGACTATGACTTGCCCAAAACTGCATGTGATTATCATAAAGTTGGGCATGTCTGTAAAGGGGAGACTCGTGGGTACCCATAGAACTCATTTTCATTCACATCTCTTGAGGTCAGAGGTCAAGGGACCCCTTTGAAAATGACCATGCCAGTTTTTCCTTGCCAAAATGTAGCGTAACTTTGGAGTATTATTTAGCCTCCTTCCCGACAAGCTAGTATGACATGTTTGGTTCCAATTCCTTAGGTTTTTTTAGTTTCATATGATGCCAGTATCTTCACACTAGCTTTAAAACTGAGCCCGCTACAACCTAAAAATGGCAAGTTACGTTAATGCGTTAAAGAAATTAGCGGCGTTAAAACAAATTTGCTTAAATGTGTAATCACGTTAACTTTGACGGCCCTAAATCATATTTTTTTTTTTTAGGAAAAACCTTTATTCAACACTTTTCTAAAAGCTCCTGTGGATGTATTATTTTTTTCTACAAAAAAATGTTATCAATCAGACCTTTAACTCAGTGCAATACCACCATGTTTCAGTGAATTTATTTTATACTATAATAACTGTGGTGCTTGAGGCAGATACTCCAGTGATTGTCTTGAAGTGAAACGGCTGCACACTTCTCATTTTTTATACTAACAAACAGCTTTCATAGGCCAACTTTAAGAAGAAAACAAGAAAAACATCTGCTCTGTAGGCATTTCAGCGTTATCACAACTTGCCTTCCCACCAGTGCCTGTTAACAACACATCATTGTATCATCATATCATCATATTATGTCCTGTATCATGCTCAATCTTGATATATGTCCCAATACAGTAATATATTTTTAAACTTTTGCCTAAAATGTATCAAATGGAAGAAAAGCGTGAGTGTTTAACTGTATTATGACATGGATTTGAGCATTAATTGTGTGCCTTGTTTGATTTAACTTATTTGTGGCTGTGATCATAGTTTAATTATTGCCATGCACCTCATGCCTTCTCTCTTGGTCTGGTGCCAAAAGTATAAATTGTTTTTACAGTAGTGCAATACTTTATCTTGTTAGATTGTACGTGCTCATTTGACACCTTGCAGTCTTTAAAATACAAGGTGAAAATGACGTTTAGTCCTCCTATAAGTTCCCTAAATTAATTGTGAGATATAGAAGAAGTGCCTTAAACCTTCATTGTCAGGTTGATATAGTATTGCACAGTCCATCTTACATTGTTTGATGGGTAGTTGAGTCCGCCATGAGCAAGTGGTGAATATGCGTGGCTCGTCCAATGCACTTTTTAAAGTCTGAAGTATTTTAGTTTAATGAAACTGGATTTTGACATATTTCTCAAACTTTTAAGTCAATTTGTAAACCATTCAGATGGAAAAATAACATGATGGATGTGCAAGAACGTTTCTATCCAGCATGTTCCTATTTGAATACAAACCGTATTGTGTGAAAATGTCTCTGACATGATGTCTTGTTTTCTGTCTGTTTTTCCTCATCTTATCTTCTTTAATTTATCACACTTGTGTATTGAGATTTTACACACAGACACACAATGTAGTAGGATACTCACTACTGATTGCAAATATACAACTAGATATGCACATACATATATTGTAGAGCTAGAGTATGTATTTTGGCAGTGTACTTTTTTAATACAGTTTTGATGAGTTGCAGTACCCACAGTTACCAAAAGATGGCATCATGCACAAACAGTGTTACTGTGGTGTTTCTTACTACTTGACGATGATTATTTGGTTTTATACGTCAATTTTAGATCACAATTGATTGTCAAAATATTTTTTAATGATAATAAACAAGGCCTGCAGCAGGTATACCTCTAGGGTGTGTGAGTACTCACATGATCGAGTGAACCAAACACATCAGTAGCTAATTATAGCAGCTTATAGTATATTGCCAATTTGGACACAATTTCTCTTTGTATTTACAGTAAAATCCAAAGTATACAACTGCAATGTCACAGGGATTTAGAGAGATTTGCTACATGACCCAAACACCATACAAAGGTTTTAGATTGATGCCAGTTTTCCAAGTCTTGCTTGATTTGGCATCGAGAGAAAACCAGTCTTCATAACTTGTTAGCCGTCAAACCCGGACACCACAGTATTTTTATTTTTTTAATAAGAAAAGTTGAATACACAACTAAAACAACACAATGTAGAAATAAAATACGATTTCACACAGTAACACAACCAGCAGGATTTTAAAGGCCTAAAGGCAAAATGTATTGTTTTGCAGAAGTCAAAGCACAAGGTCAGCAGCAGAGCAGCACTGCTAAAACTAATCGGAAAGCCAGTGTATGGCCTACGGATGCTCCTCGTTGTAATGGGCTCTGAACCTGGGTGCTGTGGTTGAAAAGAACACTGCTGTCCAAACAGTTTGTACTCGACGTATAAAACCAAAAAACACTCTTAAGACACAAACTAAAGAGACATTTTAACTACTGTAGCAACTTCAAAGGACAGAAACAGTTGAATAGGTTTGTGATTATAACTAGGGCCGTCAATCGATTCAAATATTCAATCACATGATTGTCCATAGTTGATCGTGATTAATTGCAAATTGATCAAATTTTTTTATTTGTTCAAAATGTACCTTAAAGGGAGATTTGTCAAGTATTTAATACTCTTATCAACATGGCAGTGGGCAAACATGCTTGCTTTATACAAATATATGTATATATTTATTATTGGAAATTAATTAACAACACCAAACAATGACAAATAGTGTCCAGAAACCCTCACAGGTACTGCATTTAGCATAGAAAATATGCTCAAATCATAACATGGCAAACTCAAACCCAACAAGCAACAACAGCTGTCAGTGTGTCAGTGTGCTGACTTGACTATGACTTGCCCCAAACTGCATCTGATTATCATAACGTGGGCATGTCTGTAAAGAGGAGCCTCATGGAACCCATTTTCATTCACATATCTTGAGGTCAGAGGTCAAGGGACCCTTTGAAAATGGCCATGCCAGTTTTTTCTCGCCAAAATGTAGCATAAGTTTAGAGCGTTATTTAGCCTCCTACGCGTTAACCTAGTATGACATGGTTGGCACCAATGGATTCCTTAGGTTTTCTAGTTTCATATGATGCCAGTAGCTTCACTTTAAAACTGAGTCCGCTAAATCCTAAAAATCACAAGTTGCGTTAAAATTAGTGGCGAATTTGCATTAACGCGTTATTATTGCGGTAACTTATTACCATTGAAGATGCGTGTATAAGTCCTCCAACAGCAGTCTTGTAGCCTACAAGTGAGGGGGAAAAAAAACAGCTATATTAGTATTTTGATTTGATTTCACTTTATTATCAGAATATTTTCCAAAATGTGTCTTGCGTCCCAAGACGTACACTGTTTCACATAAATGCAAAAAAATGCAAAACACAATATTTAACCAAGCAATATTACAAACATTACGCAAAGTTGCTGCAGTGTAAACAGTTGTTATGCATTCAGTGTTGGACCCAGGTACACTGAGGCCTACAAAACCCAAACTGGTTTAGTACCTTGACAGACTGAGGAACACAAGAGTCCCTCAACCTGTTTAACTGAGCCCGTGGAACTTCAAATCTTCTGTGTGATGTATGATGGCAAATATATTCTTCTTTGTCTGATGTAACATAACCAGCCAGAGACAGCCTTCTTCTGGTATCCGCAGTTTGAAAACTTGACTCAAGTGCCTGACTTTTCCTGAGACTCGAGGACAAAAGTTGAGTAGTTTAGCTCTATTGCTGCAGAGGATCTATGCCTTTTATTATTCCATGACCTGAGACCCTCATCTCATAACTACGGCTCACGAACCCCGCTCTGATCTAGCTCCAGGCCGCAGCGCTGTGGCCTCCTGCCAGCTCCCAGGCTGAGTCTTATCCTACTGTTGATACACGGGCCTCCTCCCTTTTTCCCCTTACATCCAACCTGGACACTTCGGCTCCCTGCCTTTCTTTATGTGATGAAATCCATATCAAGTCTGCTTCTGTTAGACGACAGATTTACTAAATAGAATTACTTTCAACTATCCAAATATTACATACATTTCAATGAGTGGGGAGGGTTTGCCTTAAATGTGTTTTTTTTTCTAGTACAATCGAAACATTAAGTGGACTTTAATTGTATATTTAAGTTGAAAATAAATGACTCTACCTAAAGTATATTTATGCACACTCTGTGTATGGGTGTGTTTTTTGGTGCTGGTTTTGAATCCAGCACATTTTTGGGTTTCTTTTATGGAGGTGGGGGCTAAAGTGGAGGATTGGGGCTTCCCGAACTGAACAAAGCACAACCATCCATACAGTCTGGTTGGAGGGTAAATACAGTGAAAAGGTTCACGAGCAACCCGAAGCTCTGCAGCTTTAAGAAGTTTGCACACTTGAGCAGCTGGCAGCGGGCCACTTGGCCAACATAAACAGCCCTAATCCTTTTTCCAAGGAGCTTTCAACACTCATCTCTCTGGCACATCGGCCACTGACTCACTCTCTCTCTCTCTCACTGACATTCCTGTCTGTGTGGAGATCAGCAGAGGCGTCACCAGGAGGCGCTGTGGCCCTTACAATGCCAGCCCTGCCTGTTGGCTTTATGCTGTTGATCATTATTCACTCCTAAGGTATGTGCCTTCCTTTGATTTTCCCCTGAAGCGAAACAGGTCTCAGTTTTCACTCTTTCTTAGAGGGAATGGAGGCTTAGTTTCATAGATGTCATGTCGACCCAAAGCCCACAGAAGTATGAGTTGTTCTGTTCACACAATTGGTGTTGACAAAAAGTAAACTAGGAACTTTCTATACTTCACCACCACCAGACACTTTTAGATATTTATCAGCTTTTTTTGTGAAACAGTAGTTTTTTATAAGCTGGTTTCCACTTTTAATGCCAAATAAAACTCATACACAAGAATAAAACTTAAACATTCAGTCCAACTAAAATACCAAAGTATATTATACCCATTTCTTAAATAAAAAAACATAATTTTCTAGAGTTATAAACATAAATAGAGTGTACATGATTGCTGTGTGAGTGAGGCTGAGGTCTCTTTCAATGGGGGGCAGGGAGATCCAGGGTTTTGATTTCCTCAGCTCCCGGGGGGATTTGGCAGACACAGGGTAATTTGTAGTGAAATTTCCAGCACAGTTTGTTTTGCAGGTGGCTGAGAACGAAGGCAGGGCGTGGTGGGGAATGAGAGAAGCAATTTGCTGTCTGTGGGCTGTGAATGTGTGTATTGTTGCACAGCAGTAGGTTTAGTGTTGTGCCGGTATGCGCTATGGTCAGGGCCGGACTCATGGAGGGGAGGCGGCAGTATAGAGACGTTCACGGACAAACCAAAGGATTGTTGGAGAGGATTTAAATAAAATGCATTTTTCATTTGGTGACATTTAGATTTTTTTTTTGACAGCAATGTTAAATTACACAAAGTAATTGTGCGAGAAAAAAAAAGAAGTTGCTTTGCACTCTCCATGTATGAAAAGACTGCTTGACACAGGAGTCAAAAAACAGGGAAGGTCACATGACAAAGCAACATGAGTGTGTGTTCAAAAAGGTTCTCGCCAGAAGACATTTCATTCTCACATGCTTTGGAGTGGATTCAATTAAAAACTACTCTCTTTGAATCCCCAGCCAGAATTTGAATGTATAAATCCATGCCAGATGTTGCAGCACCACTTGAAGAACACACAAGGTGTCAAGGAAAGAGCTAAGACTGTTTAATTTGTTTTTATCAGCATATATCTTCAGTCTTATGAGAAACGTGTTTGTGCTATGAAAACTAATCCACCAGGGAAGACAGAAAATATGCTATCCAGGAACATTTAACCACCAGAATGGGATTTTTTTTTTTTTAAATGTAGGGGACGTTGGAGTTGAGAATGCGTAATATATTGTATGCATGCTGTATGTTATCCCTTAAGTCTGCCTGTGTAAATAAGGGATCATCTGGAGACACAGCTGGCTGGAGAATGTGATGTTCTGTCACTCATGTTCCTGCAGGGGCGGCTGTTTTTCTTTCGCCCCCGCTGCGGAGGAACCAATTGTGCAGCACCTGTTTTACATTCCAGCCCAAGTCTGAGGGGTCTTCACCCGAGGGACGCTTCTGGTCTCACTATAGAGTATATGAACAGAGAGAGAGAGAAAGTTATATAGTCTTTCATTATGGTTGTCTCTTGAATCCTTGCGACACCGTCAAGACATCAGTATGTACGAGCTGTAGTAACCGCACAATAAACATCTTCACAGAGTATTTATATATGAAGAATAAAATTCAACAATGCGTTATATTTAGCATAAGAACATTTAACGTAACAACATAATATGTTCTTCTGTCCGTCAAACTCACACTGTACCTCAATGTTGAGTATTGATAGAAAGAGACATTAAATTAGAACGTTTACATTTTCCAGATTTAAATTATTATGGCTAATTTACCAGAGTCAAAACATTAATAAGACATTAAATGATGTGCTATAAGAATTCAATGAAAATAAAAATGTGGTTAACATATCCAACACTCTTGTAGAAATATCACACAGTATTGTACATCTTTATAGTATTCATAGAGTGAATTGTGAATCAGGATGAACATCATAAACAGATAAGGAGAAAATGGTCAAATTTGGCAACGGGCAAAATAGTACTTCTTCCTGTATGCAAAAATTGTGACTGAAATGAGGCAACACATTAGCCCCTATTGTAGCATAATGCTGTTGATATCTGCAGGTGACCCATGCTCCAGCCATTCCTATGTGAACTTTGATATTATCAGACATAACGGAGAAATTACCAAAATAATGGCTGTAATGAGATGTTTAGCTTGGCCATTTGTTGATGCGATCATTACTGAACAATAAATCATTTATAGAAATACCATTAGGCCATTAAAGGACCAGTGTGTAACATTTTGGGGTATCTATTGGCAAAAATGGAATATAATATTCACATGTATGTTTTCTTTAGTGTATAATCACCTGAAAATAAGAAATGTTGTGTTTTTGTTACCCTAGAATGAGCCGTTTATATCTACATATAGGGAGCGGCTCCTCTATTTCTACAGTAGCCCAGAACAGACGAACCAAACTCTGTTAACTTCCTGCTTGGGCCGGAGTCGATAACGCTACTCGCTCCCGTCTCCGCCGCTCTCTCTCTCTTGCTTCACCACTCACTTCCCACACACACACACATTCTACTCTTACAACAAATGGCTCTAGAGAGGGCCATTCACATTTTCGCGTCGGCCACCGTAGCAATCTTTCACGCTTGGTATAAAGTAGAAGTTGTAGCCTAATCTGCAACCTCACCGTTATATACCGTCAGATCCTGCACACTGTTCCTTTAAACAGGTTAGTAACATTTTAAAATCAAGTAAATGCCTGTATTTGAGTAATTCACACATGAAAATACTTTGCTTTTGATACTTCTGTATTTTATATTGTGCTCACATTTCTCCTGCAATGAACAAACTCAGAAAATAGCACATAGTACCAATACATATCTTTCTCCGTTATACAACTTTTTTGTTACAGCTATTGCTGAAATCTATAGAGAGTAATATGTTGTAAGATACATAAATTACAAAATACTTACATACATTTAAATCCTCTTTCAAAATGACTGAATCGGCTCCTTCTTTTGTGGGTAGAGTTTTTTGATTTGTATATTATCTGAGAGAAAAGCAGTAAATTAGCTTGTTTTTTGCAGAACTGGCTTAACAATGAATTAAAAAAATGTTATACTGTGTTTCAACAATTTAGATAAAAAAGTCTAACTGTATCTTATCTTAAGTGGTGTTACTGAGATCATATACCCTCTCATATAAACTTGCTCTCCATTGTGTCCCCGTTGGCTGCAGAGGACAATGTAAAATGTTGGCAGGAGGAGAGAATCCACTGAGACAGGCATGGATGAGGAGAGGATAATGGGTTGGACATGCCTCTCTAAATCACTGGATGCAACTCAACTGAACACCTGCTTGGCTCGAAGAGACACAACAAGACATAAACAGGAGGCTCAATATGGGCTCTCAGTACTCTGATAGTATATCACACCTGCCGTGCTGATGAAATTAACCCCTTATCTGCAACCTCTAAATGTATAAGTGACCCCATTTCCAATACAGGGAAAAGACAGTTTGTTGGGAACCTTGAAAACAGAAATGAATCAACACAACATAGATATTGATTAACAATGCAACAATATAATCATTCAAATTAATCACAAGGTCATTACAAGAGGTGTAAATTGGTTGAAAAGATACTGAGTGAATTTTCTCCATAAAGGGAATTAATGATTTTTCTCATATTATTCTCTTCCATCAGCTTGTAAATGCCAAATGAAACACTTTAAACTCACTGTTTTTTAGAGAACTGGCCAAAGAGACCATTTTCCCTTTCTATTCTCTGCCTTTGAGATGTTTTCAAGGCCTCTGGATCCGAGCTGCAGAAGTGTGTGTGTGAAGCAGCTGTGTCGGACCAGGTGCAGTCTGTTCAGTCCTCCAGTCTCAGGCACAATTTATACCATAATTCCTGGCGGATAATTCGCTGCTCCGCACTGCCAGATGAACTCTATTAAAACTGGATGGCTTTTTAACTGGAACTGGAATGCCCCCTCATACTGGTGGGAGATTCCAGTTATTAAAAGGCATTTTTAAATCTGTGGTTTTAGTGTTTTTGTGAAATAAAAGGGAGGATAATGCAAGTATGTACACTGTAGTGACTGTTAATGATACAAAAATCCCTCGTTCAAGCCACATCATACCAAGTGTATTATTAACAACAACTGGAACAATGAATGTGGACATATATATATTGTTAAAACACAATATAACAGTAATTATGCCAGGAGACAAACATCACCAGTATGCCGGGTACAGCAATTTGTTTGGAAGATGTCACGGGTAATGAGAACCACTTGCCACTGGACTCCATAAATTCCGTCGGGGGTTTGGAGGTTGCAGGGCTCGATACTCTGCTCATCCCTCTGAAGTACTTGAAAAACACTCAATGCACGTCACGCTGAGAGATGCCGAATTTCCTGCCATTCCCAGATGTTCCCGTGCAGATGTTCTCAGAGGAGTCCTTCAAAGGAAAAGTTATTTGCTTGCGAAAGCTGCGCTCATGTTTGCCGTTGCTCACACGACGGCGCAAAAGTTGCCGTTTGCAAGTGTCTGTCTGAAACACATCAGAGATTACATGTGGCCAAAATGCCATATGAAATTAATAGAATGGCAAATAAACTATTTTCAATTTCCATCTTGAATAAATAAAAGGATACAGGAGGTAAAGACATGCATTTTAATGTGTGTGATTGTATTTCAGAGTATAGAAAATAAGTCATAGTTTGACTCCAATGTCGGCCATTATAAGACTACATCTTATCTTATCCTGCAGCTGCATTTTACACTTTACTGACGAAACCAAGTGGCAGGTAACCGTCAAGCGAAGCACGGTGAGGAGGTCAAACAAAGCTGATCCAAACACGATAGAGGACTCGGTCAACAAAGAGAACGGACACAGGGAACAAGCATCTATCTCTCATCACTGGGCTCACAAAGGTGCCATACATGGGGGAGTGCTTGTCAGCTATTCCCTTTGGCGAGTGGCTCCTGATCCAAGGTCAGATAAAGACACAGTGACAGGCACTGTGGCAGAACACTGAGTTGTAACCTTGAAGATTTATTTGGCATCGGGGACACAGACAAAACCTGGCTGTGGAAGGACTGATGTGAGAATTCAAAATGAATGATGACAAGCTTCTCCGAATCGCTGCAACGATGCCAGAATATGCAGACGTGAAAGATGTAAACTGACCCGTGTGTTTGTGTGTACACTGTCGGGTTGATTGCTCATTAATTGTGTTTGCAGTTTACAGACGCAAGCAGATCTTTCAGCAGATTACAACAATCGAAGCCAGTGTTTAAACTGAGGGGCAATGGGTTCAGTTTTATGTGTTTTTCTGCATGTGAAGTGGAAAACTAAAAGTGTAGGACAACAAAAGGAAAATTCGTAGGGTCCAGCAAAGGATGCGCAGTCCAGTGCAGAGCATCACTGTCTTATATTGATCTCTATATAAGTCATGCTGCTAGCACGGCTAAAAACCAGAGACTGTATATAAGAAGTGAACATAGTCACCGTGACGTCATCCATTGGTTTGATGCCTCAAGTTCTGCATTTTGGCCGTCCCCATCTTGTTTTTTTGCAACCAGAAGTGACACGAGAGGGTGTAGCTAATGGTTCCTTCAAATGAAACTTGTGAGCTTGCGTTTACAACATGGGAAGTCGTGTACACAATATGCTTGGTGTTCAAGTGGTTAAGTCGTGAGAACACTGCTGCTAAGCAACGGCAATATTGACGTTTCTATCGGTGACTAGAAGCCACAGAGGCTAACAATTTAGCAAGCTAGCAAGTGGGTAACGTAATGCAGGAAATGCAAAGGCATAATGACGAAGGAAAAAGATGAGGCCGTTGGGAATATCAACATTTTTCGGAGACATATTGCACAATTACGAATAATTACAATATACGACCAAAATTACAATATATTCACTTATTATGTATCGAAAAATGAACTTCCTTGGCCTCCACCATTTCTGACAACATCACAACTCCTGAACTCTGAGCTTTCAGAAACTTTCCGCTTACGAAGTTGTGAATACCACAAGAGGGGGGCGTTCATATGGACTCTTTTCATGAATATGGTAAACACGACCCCATTTGAAGGCACCAGAAGTACAATCGAATGGTGAATAAGACATTTTTAGGCGATCAAAAAGGTTATAATTAACTTCCATGAACTGAAAACACACTGTGAAAGGGTTAAAGTTGTAAGACGAAAACACGGACAACTCCCAGACCGGACAACGCCGTGGTAGCGACCTGTCAATCACAAGGTAGCCACGACCTAAAGCATCCCCTGCTTTAAGGTCTATTTGACTCTAAATGGGACCATAATTTACTAAATGAACATCATGCTGTATTGAAGAAGACTTGAAACTAGTGAATGAAACCATAAACTCATGTTTACAATGTTTACTGAGGTAATAAATCAAGTGAGAAGTAGGCTCATTTTCTCGTAGACTTCTATACAATCAGACTTCTTTTTGCAACCAGAGGCATCGCCCCCTGCTGGCTGTTAGAAAGAATGCAAGTTTAAGGCACTTCAGCATCGGCTTCACTTCTCAGACCTGGAAACTTGGAAAAAGGAGATATGAGGGAACTATTTGACTGAGCTACAAAATAGTTTTAAGTAGGTCACTAATGTGTGCGGCCTGTCAAACATTTTTTGGAGCAAGTTATTATGAGATGATAATATCCTTTCCTTTTGTAATCATTGGTGCAAGGATACAAAATTTACTGAAGCGCCTTTCCTCAACATTATTAGAGACTCTTATCAGCTCTGATGAAGGGTGTCACTGAAATTCTTCTGCATCAGTACCCTCATTTAGAAACTGAGCTAATCAACACTTTTCAACTGTGCGCGTCGATGCCAACCACTTTAATAGTAGAAAGATAGCAATCAGGATTAGTGGAATATGCCCCTTGAGAAATATAAGCACTCTTCTCCCTGCGCCTCTTAGCTCTGTGATAAACATACAAGCAGCCTCAGACTTGTGTACAGAGAAAGATCATAGACTGCTGAGCTTCAGATTTGTGCTGTGGTCTGTCTCAATACTGAAGATGCTGCTAAATATTCAAGCAGGATCAAACATGCACAGGCTTTTTTTTTTTTTTTTAAGTGCAAATGAAAGATTAACAAACTTGCAAATATATTTTACAGGAGAGAGAGAGTTCACTCAAGTATCTTAAGTCTTTATTTTGTTTTTATAGCCTGAAATTTGTTTTTATATACAGGCCTACATGCTATTTAATATGAGGAAATACATTAAGTGCGATGAAAACAAACTGGAGTCAGTCTAAATATTAGCTAGTTTGACTCTGAATGAGGAGTTACACTACATGCTCGTTCTATCTATAGTCATAATTTTGATGACTTGATACTTGACTCGCCCGCCATGTGTCCTAACTCTTTAATTTTTATTGTAATATGATGGCTTTCTTTATGAATGCACTATAAAATCACATTTTCTTCCCCGCTCTGGAATTGATATGATTTTCCTCGTGTTGATATGTTTCCCTGACCTGATTCGTGCTCCCATGGATACAGCTGCAGAGTGGGGGAATGGAAAACATGATTCCTTTCTATGCTTGGAGGTACGGTGTACACAGACTGTGTGATGACAATGAAGCCTCCCAAGACTGTAACCTGATGCAAAAGGTCAGACTTTGTTCTACACTTCAAAATACGGGAAGCCACTCAAACCAGTGGGAAGGTGTGCTTTTAGCTTTTAGCTCCATGTACTGTAACTGCTACCCTGTAGTACTTTTACAGCTGTGTCAGTGAGGCAGTCATTGAGTCTGTCAGTGAGTGAAACTTGGACTGGCAAGTAGTAATTGAGGGACTTTGAGGCTGTCCTGTTTGACAAAATGTGACAATTGTGTGCAGCTGAAAAGTAAAAGTCTGAACAGTAAATAAACACAAGGTGAATAACTGTAAGGTTGCCAAGAATGAGACAGGCTGGCTGATGACTCTCAGTCCAGTCCATCAATGATCACACGATAGTGTTTCATGAGACGTTTTGTATCACTATGAATGAATTGTTGTGGTGAATTTTAGCTTGACTTCTTCATTCTTGGTTTGACTTGACAGGTGCTTGGCTGTCCTCTGTGGTCAGACTTGAGATTTGAAACGATTGGGACTATTCTGGGACTTTGACTTCATGACGTATTTGAATTGGAACTCAGAAAAATGGATGGCAATATTGGTTGTTTGGTACATGCACGACTTTGGTCCCGATTAAAATATCTCAACAACTACTGGATGGATCGCCATGAATGAATGGACAGACATTCGTGGCCCCCAGAGGATGAATCCCAATGACTTTGGTGATCTTCTAACATTTCATCCAGCACCAACAGCAGGTCCAAGTTTTCACTTATCCAGTAAATATATCTGAACATCTACTTGAAAGGTTGGCCACTTGATTCAACTGTTATCAGCCCATTAAATAGGCATTATCAGTCGCAATAAGCACCATAGATGTGGGTCATTAGGGGCCTACTACGCCTACTATGTTGTTAAAGTGAAAGTGAAACTTAAAAGCAACATGTAACACATTGTAAAACTGAATGAAACGTTACGTTTTGAACACAAACAAAAAGGCTTCTTTAGGTTTAGATAACAAAAACTACAACTTCTTTAGGTTTAAGCCACAAAACTTCAACTTCTTTAGATTAAGGCAACAATTAAGTTTAGGGAAAAACATTGTGTTTTGGGTTAAAATAACTATGAACACAACTACACGTTATTGGTTTCACATGAGATGCGAACTCCAGTCTCCTTGGTGAAAGTCCTTTGTTTTGTGTTCAATCCATCGTCATCAAACCTCCACCCCGTATGGAGTTTAACCACGGTGTGGCGTTAACATTGCCATTGAACATATTAGCATGCTAATGTTAGCATTTAGCCCAAAGCACAGCTTTGCCTAACTACAAGCTCACGGAGCTGCTAGCATGTCTGTAGACTCTAGTCTTGTTTATCAAATATGATGTTGTCTACAAAATGTTTTACTTTTTGATGACATGCTGTATTTTTTTTTTGACATTCCCTCATCCTCAATGTTAGCGATCAACTTTAATTTCCAACTAAAATGATCTCAGGAATGTGAGGAACTTACAAGTAGCTGTCTTTAAATGTTTTAAGGGGAATTTATATAAGACATTTTATGGGTTTTAGTAATTCAAATTCAAATCTCTACACAGGCTTGGAGAATAAACAGAGCTTTCTGAGCGGTAGACAGAGGAGGTGGTGAGCGGCCTCTTCATTGTCACCATTTGGTTCTCCTTGACAACCGAGAGATTTCCGAGGTGTTCTCAAAGTCTCATCAGGTCAGGCGATTGAAGCCCCTCTCAGCACAGCAATGAGTGAGTGACAACAGCCTCCCAGAGATAAGAACAGAGTGAGAGACAGACCTCTGGATATCAGTATGAGTGTGTGTGTGGGCGCTGTGCATGTGTGTATGCACATGTCCCTGTATCTGTCTGTGGAGGTGATGAGTGAGAATCAGGCCCGAGGGGGATCACGTCACCACAGAGATAGCTGCCATCGCCTAGCAACCTCAGCCCTCAGGCCCACTGAAGGAAGTGCAAAGTGAAAGCTGATCCTCTTTTCAGGCAAACAAAAACCTGAAATGTAACAAACATTTTGTCTTTCTTTGATGTCTTTAAATGTCCTATATTTGAAATTTAAAGCATATCTATTGCCTCCACATGGCTCTTAACATGGCGGCAAACGATGCTAAAAGTGCTAACAGTGCAAACAACGGCAACAGTGCTGAAAGAGCTAACAGCGTTATCCTACGCTTACGCGCTGCCGCCGCCAGTCAGGACAGCGTTATCAGCTGTAACCACCGTATGAGCACAATACAGAGCGGCAGCCAGGAGCTAGCCAGTGGGGCACACTCACATGCACTAACATGCACTACAAAGCACACGTGGTCGGCCCGTCTATGTCAACAAAGCACAGAGAAACTCAGATTACAACACACACAGAAGGAGAGCGACTTAATTCTCAGCTCCATCACTCCTCTATATCTTTACACAGCAAATAGTTGTTAAATTAATGCTCTGAATGTCGTATATAGAAGTTTTAAAGAATAAGTCTGGTGATATTCTTTATTTTTCTCATTGTAAACAAATCCCACGATAAATCAATCCAAGTATTTCCTGTGTAGCTTCAGACTGATATAGATTATTCCTCTGTGCCATAAACCTCTTTTGTTGTTCAAAAACTATTAAAAAATACACCAATGAGCCACAGTGTTACACTGGAGAACATGTTAATTATGATGAACCTGGGTACTGTAGTTTATTTTACTTACAGCACACCAAATCACCAAATCTGCAGCGGAAAATAGTCCACAACAAATTCCAGATTTACTCCTGTTTGAATATCTTTTGTTAAAAATTACAGTGCCCAGCTGTTTTAGGAAATTACTGAGCCTTTCATTAAAAAATAAAAATTGAGAATTGTGATTTCAAAAACAAATGGGCTTGGTGCTGAGTGCCACAGAGGAGCTGGGGACTAATGCGTTATTGGTTTTAGCCTTATCATAGGATTTGTTGACAATAACAAAAAAATATATTATTCTTTAACAAACGCTTATTTCTGATCCCAGTGTTTTGCAGTCCAAGTTATGGTTAATTCATATAACTGATGATCAATGTAATACCGCATTAAACCCAAAGCTGTGTATTATAAACAAATAAGAGCAGGTTAATGCATCATGGTGTGTAGTGTGTGTGGTATAGCTCTAATGCAAGATGTCCTTCATAAAGGAAGCCTGTTACTCGCTGTCACTCTGCTCCCAGCCAACAGCGTCCAGACTCTGAGCTCATTTCAGTCGTGTTACGAGACAAATTATTGTCTTCCTGCTAGACACCCCTGACGAGGCACGTCAATACTGCAGGTGCAGTTGGGCCTGAAATTGCTTTGTTTAAACTTGTCAGGTTGGAATGGAGATTTTGAAGAAGGACCTGTCCTCATTTGCACGGCCAGGGCGCTGTGCAAACCAACAGAGATTAACTCCTCAAACTACTGTGTGTTTTAGGAAAAGAAACATTTTTAGAATCGGAAATTTGATGAGTTGATAACTCGGCTTTCTTTTTTAGTAGAGCGGACAAATATTAATCGCTTTCCTTTAAATAAGCTTCTGGTTTTCCAAGTATTGGTGTTTACTTCTCTTTCCTCCCCTGTGTTACAGTGATTGAAAGGAGCTGTTTAAAGAGGAATGTGAAGGGATATGCAAATTGAAAACTAGAGAAAATCACATTAATGTTTGAGGATATTCAACTTGATGTTTTCAGCCCATAAAATAGCAAATCTCCCCAAATATTTGGTGTATTCATGTAGTATTTCTCCACTTTATTGTTTATCTGTGGTTCAGTTACTATTTTTGTATATTATTGTGTTTATATTTTTAATGTTTCATATTTCATATAATAGTTTCTCATAAAGTATACTTAGATTTTAAGGTTACTTATCTATAACATGCATCTGTTCTTGTTGCGACACTTCGATCTTCCTGCCTGGGATTACATACCAACTGACATTTCATCAGCGTATACGTTGCATACGCTACAGCGCTTCCACTTCAACTGACATTTGAACTGCATTCACCTCTTTCTTTTCAGTTGACTCCTTTCAAAGCTCACACTTTGACTGACACCTCAAACCCTTTCAGGTCTCAAGTCTTCTTTTAACAGCAAAAAAAAAGCTTCTTCAGCTCTTCTAACTTTCTCTGTTGACACATGATTTACTTTGACTGGTTGCAGTGCTTAAAGTTCAGCTGACACTTCAACTGACAGAGCCATTTGACATTTTATACACTGTAACTGACAATAACTTATTTCAGGACGTCCACTAGTATCACCAATGCTTCAACTGACATTTAATCTGATTCAACTGATGCTTCAACTTCATTCAGTGCTTGCAGTCACTGACAGTTCAACTGTCTGTTTAACACTTCACCAAACTACTTCAGCATTTGAACTACTTCTTCATGTGTCTCAGCTGTGAAACTTCAGCAGTAAACAGGGCTGGCTTAAGGCATAGGCCCTATAGGCGGTCGCCTAGGGCGCCACCTTCTGGGGGGCGCTCGTTGCCCTAAAAAAACAATAATAATATATATTTTTTAAAATGCCGGTGGACGCCCTTCATCATTTTCTGCATTGAGGTAACAAATGAACAAATAAATAACCCTAACTAAAAAAATCAAGAAACACACTTTTCACCCCTGTAACTCTCTTTCTCACACTGTTTCATCTGCCCGGCCGCACTTATTAATAAATAAAAGTGTAAATTGTAGTGAAACTGACTAAACACTTTTAAGCCAACAATATCAGGGACCAATTGTTTATTTATATTAAAATAAATAGTTATTTATGAAAATAAAAATAGTAATTTTTGTCTTAAAACAACTGTGATGTTTGATGTTTGATGTGTGTTGCGGTTTATGGGGCTACGGTTAGGTTTCTGGGGGTGGGGGTGGGGGTGGGGGGCTCCAAATTCAAATTTCGCCTAGGGCACCAAAAGGGCTAGAGCAGGTCCTGGCAGTTAACACGTATCTTCTTCAGAAAATTTTTACTAAAACATTACTTTCATATCTAAATTGAACAACGTAAAAATGCAACTTGGTGTTTTGGCATTTTCACAGGTGTCAAGATTGGTATCAGTGAAAAGAATGTAAAGTATGAGCGCTTTAAAACACCCCTAATGCACAGATTATACCGGCTTGAATAGTCTTTCCCCCCCAATTTGTTCAGAGGACAAAGGGCAATGATGCACATTCCTGAGAGCAGCAGCGGAGAAGCATTCCCTCCACTGTTTGTAATTGTTCACAGCTGTAAGCAGAGTCTGCTTCCTATTTGTCACATTCACGGGTCAAGCGTTACCATATTTTTCATAATCGCTTGAAAAATACAAGCAAAGCTCCAGAAGGAGAAGAGTGTTTACGTACACGTACTGCAGTAGGTGAAGCAGTGCAGCTGTTAGCCTCCCTGCACCTCCGCTACTTGCTCATCTTCTGCGCTTTGTTATTGTGAGGATGTACCCGCCATTTATCTATTTGAGCAGAGGGCGGTAAATAAGACCTTGTCAAGGGTTTCTGTTGGATTTTCCTGCCATGTCGCAGCATGGGGTTTCCATTGTGTGAAATGTGTCTCTCCCTCTAACTTCAGCATGTCAGCTCTGGAGCATCTGGTGCTGGAATAAAAATGTCTGAAAGCTACTGCTGATTTGACTATTTGCAATATATCATCACACAATGTGTCCTCACGAAGCCACCGACGGGTAATCTCTCTTTTTCATCAAATAATTCAAGGATGTCAGCAGTGTTTAAGTATGTTAGTATCAATCTTTGTTACAGAAGACCTTTAAAAATTAGAGGAAAACAAGTGCAAGTGTGCATCACAAACCCTTTTCATTTGTCAGTAACAGCACTCTCTCTCTCTCTCTCTCTCTCTCTCTCTCTTTGTATGAGCTTCTCCAGAGCCACAATATTAAAAATAGTGTTATGACTATGTGTGTGTGTGTGTGTGTGTGTGTGTGTGTGTGTGTGTCCAACAGTGTGTCCATGTGTGTTTTCACAGGTGCCAAAAAAATTCAGCTCTGTGTACAACATGTGCTTGTGAGCTGAGAGTGAACGCAAGTGGTTCACCACTTGAGAACAGAGCGGCACCACCGTCAGTTTTATTGTTTATAATCGCACTCTGTGTGACAAAGCAGGACAGCTCATATCTTAAGGTAGTTTTCCAATCAGCTGAGGCTAACTTCTTCCAAAAAGGATCAAAAAGACAATTTGCTTTGACAGTGCTAAATTATATTTTTAATGTCTATTGTTTCAAAGGGCAACAAACAAACACGACAGACTCATGCTGAGGCACTGACATCAGCTGGAGCATAAAACCTCAGTCATCTTGTCCAAGTAAATCCTTTTGCCCTGAGCCACAAAATTACAGTTCCTACGCTTGTGGGCAGGGGAATGTGAGTGACGGTTTTTCTTGTGTGGACCTTGGGTATGTTTTCAGGAACCACAGACCTAGAAAGACATCTGGTGCTGCCAATAGAGGGCGCTGTATAGCTCCTAAAGAATAATCCTGGGTTCTTCTGCTTATGTGAATACAGTTTGTTGTCTAATATCTGAGCTCAGCTACATCTGCATTTGGATTTAATTACTGTAGCAATACCTCCTCTGTCATGTGTTTTATTATCAGTGATGAGTGGTTCCACTAGACAAAAGGCCCCAAACCATGTGATGGTCTTGTAAGATTTTATGATATTTCTTTTGTTTTGACTGTGTGATAAACATTGTCCTCTCTGTTGAAGCTCATCTTCTCCGCATTAGACCCCCTGAATCAAACACAGATTGACATTTTTGGACTGTCTCTGCTTTGCTTTTCTGTTTTTTTGAAAGCTTACTACTCTACTACCTTATTGAGTGGGATGTTTGCTTACATAAATAAGTGTGGGTATGTGCGTGTGTGCTCGCACCGTGATGAGCACTATGCTAATGTAGTGTTGTGGTTTGTAGTGTTCCCCCCCCTCCTCCGCCGGTCTGAACTGAAACAGCTGCCTGGGCTGCTTTGCCTCCAGCTGCTTCCAAATTGTCCCGCCATTAAGCTATTATATGTTTACAACCGCAGCACCTCGCAAGCCCACTAGGTGCTAGAAGCCCTGATGATCTTCCTCTGTTGTAATGGATCATTATCCTGGTTTCTTATTACACAGCGTTTGCCGCACTGTAATTAGATTGCGATGCAATTAGGCACACTATCTTAACCGAGCTGTAAAGGTATCAAGCGATACTTGGCCTGGATGTGTCACATTGAGTCACCTCAAAATGAATTCACTGAGTCATGACGCAGAGTTTTTACATACGCTGCCTTTAAATTAATCTAAATCTGTCATAATATGTGAAGAAATGATGCTTCTCGATTGTGTCCCTTGATACTTTGAGTGTGTGATTTCGCATAAACAAGATTTTTTTTTTGCTCCTCTCGAACATGAGCTTCATATGTGGCAACTCTCTTTTAATCCTCCTCTCAGTCTGCTGAGCTCTGGAGCTGTGGGAGAGTGGCCACACATTGATCTTATTTGGACGGGCTTTTGTCTGGGACACATCCAAACCCAAACAGCCAGGGGAAGGACCACAACAGGGTGTAAGTAATTCTCTTGCAATCCAGACACACTCTGCATAGGTTACAGACAGAGCGAAGCCACTTGTATCATTCAAAACACTGTTATTTCTTTACTCGGCGTGTAATGATTTATTTAACTCGTGTTTTTCCCTCTCCTCTTCTCTTGTTATACTGTTATTTAACAACATTTAACTCCGTATAAACTGAGCTGAAAGTCATGTGTCAAAGAGGTGTTTCTCTGTCAAAAAAGAAAAATCCAGCCCAAAAAAACATCTGGTTTATGTTATGACAACACTGCTCTAAGATGCAGCTTGTATACAACTGAACCAGTTAGCAGCTTTCAAGAATTGGATGCATTCACTGTCTGCATGTTTCTCATTAACTATAGGAATACAGAATAATACTGTACTTCAGAGTGCACATATTCAAGACGTACCTATTTCACAATGACTGGAGTGTTTACTGAAGGGAGTCTATAGAAAAACAACACTGAGTAACACAGACGATGTGGACTGTATCATTCTATTTCTCAGTTTAGCACACAGTTGTCATGATTGTCCTTATCACCCATTGCCTTTTATTTCTATGATCATGCTCTTTATGGTCCTAGTGTAAACATAATCCGGTAAATACATACAGTACGGTTGCTATTCTGTTATTTTTCTTCTATGTGTTTATATTGGCATTTTTTTTCAAGAGAAAACTTTTCATTTCTGCAGTTTATGGCAAAAACAAGAAACCCTGAATGGCGCTGATCCAAGCTGGAGGGAGACTGCTCATGACCTCATGGAGGAAAAAAGTAAATAATAAAAACAGTGCTTTAGGGTAAAACTGATGACCTAGTGAGGTGCTGTGATAGACAAGTAGACAGATGAACACAATCTGCACAGTATACACTCACTGAACTCTATAAACAAAAGTAGGGCTGCAGCTAATAATCATTTTCATCATCAATTAAACTGCAAATATTTTTTTCTTATATAAAAATAGGCTATCAATATTTAATTGCAATTAATCGTAAATGAATCACACATTTCTTATCAGGTCAAAATGTACCTTAAAGGGAGATTTGTCAAGCATTTAATACACTTATCAACGTGGGAGTGGGCAAACATGCTTGCTTTATGTAAATGCATGAATATATTTATTATTGGAAATCAATTAACAACACAAAACAATGACAAATATTGTCCAGAAACCCTCACAGGTATTGCATTTAGGGTTTATCTCCTTGGGAACGTGAATGTGCTCTGCAAATATATCAACAATCTGCCAATTAGACGATAAGATAGCTTTGCCTGACGGTGGCACTAGAGGAAAGCTCGAAATTAAAAGGGCTCATCCTCTGGGGTCATGAATATCCTCTGTGAATTTCATGGCAGCTGTCATTTGAATATTAATATTTATTGTGTGTAAGTGTAAGTTGGCCTGGTTGTGGCACTAGATGAAAGGTCAGTCAAGGGGTCTCTGACAGTATTAGGAACCATCCTATGAGGACCATGAATCTACAGTATTTGCTGATATATCTGAAGTATTCAGAAGATGGACTGCTCAAGGACAAGACGCACCAAAACACAAAACATTCACATACAAACATGTGATATTTTTTCATGACTACTGAACATTCGACCATGTTCCTTTTGTGACTGTGTGAATGGGTTTCTTCTGTTTTAATATGTGTGAGATGGAATCATTCAGCAGGTACAATGTTCAAGGTTTGCTCTTGTCAGAAGCATTTCATTCCCTGTGGCAAAATGGTAGAAATAAAATATAAAAGGGAATTTTCTGCCATGTGTTTGTGTCACTCCATGAAAAGACTGCAAAGCAACAGGTTCCTGCCTTTATCTGCCATCTGTTTAGAATAAAGCAGCAGAAAATACCAATTTTGAATCACAGAGCCAAGTTTATGCTCAACTGGTTGCACGGGGATAACATCAGATATGCACTCCTGCAGCTTTACGGCTTATTGGCTGATGTGGTTTTGACTGGATCGCTATCTTCGGCTGCATCGAATAAGCACTTAACGGGATGCTTTTAAAATTATTTTAATTATTAAAGATACTGTACAGTAAAGGTAATTAGTACTCCTGTCTTATCAGCCATTTGTTTCCAGTGTAAAGGAGAAACTATGTGTATTCCTCAGTCTGTTTTACTTTGTTCTGAAATTTTCACAGCAGGGAAAAAACCCTTAAAACAGACACTTAGCAACGTTTTCACTTAATCTTATTAGAAACCCCTTTAGAAAACAAAAAGATGACATAAAATAGATGGTCTTATATTTCATTTGTGTGTGATCACCTAACAAAAGCTTTAGCGAGACTATTAGAGCAGCAATAACACATTGTTTCTTTTACAAATGGAAAGTTGAAGTCAGTCATAAGCAATAAAACACACCGTTGGTCAATTGAATACATTCAGTGATCTGGCACAGTGATTCTCAAAGTGGGGTTCGGGGACCCCCAGTGGTCTGTGGCACTCTGCCAGGGGGGTCCGTGAAAAGTTTTCAGATTCATTCATTTAAATTATCATGTAGTTATTATTATTATTTTTTTTTTTTTTTTACAAAAGGCTTCATAGTTCAACAAATAATATGTACATTTTTAAATCTACACTTTCACTCAGGAGGTGTTTGTGTCAAACCAAAAGTAAAGGTTGACTTTACGTTGTTTTACGTGAGGTTGTTTTACGTAGCGTTGTTTTACGTAACGTTGTTTTACGTAGCGTTGTTTTACATAGCGTTGTTTTACGTAGCGTTGTTACGCTTGTTACATCCGCTAAGGGCCGTTGTTATTTCTTTACGTAGTCACTTATTATTTGAACACAAACCGTAATCTTTTTCTAATCTTAACCAAGTAGTTTCGTTGCCTAAACCTAACCAATCATTTCACGATGTTAACCGCATATCATTGTGCGTTTCTGCAAGCGTGATACAAGGCTGATATGGAATGTATTTTTTGTATCAAAACTTGTTTTTTGGTTCAGAAACATCGACATTCAACGTATCCTATGATTTGCAGAAAAATAAACACCAACATTTTTTTCTGACGACTGGGTTGGTTCATAGATTACGTTCTAATCTAACAAATCTATAACTCTCAGAATCTGCAAATATGTTTAATACATGTCTAATATCTTTCAAATACATTTCTAACTTTCACATAACTAAGATTATAGAAGTGTAAAAAACAGGCTACGTCAAATTATTCCAAGGGATGTACATGAGGGGGTCCCGGGTATATTCTCTGTCTCGTAAGATATCCCCTGGCTGAAAAAAGATCTGATCCAGCATGACCAGCAGCTTAAAAAGGAAGGTCATCAGACACATAAAATCTGATCTAACCAGAGTACATCACTTGTTTTCTTAAACATTCCTGGTAATAACACTCATACAGTTGACTCATCGTGTGAGTCACTGTTTGCAGAAATTCTCTCTTTATTATTGCCTTCTTTTCCCAGGTGTCTTATTGAAAGAGGATCAACATGCTCGGGGCAAATCACATTTAGTGCTCTGCTGTAGGATGTGATTGGTGATAGATCAGACTGTATTAGGTAACAAAAGACTTGAATTAACTGGCTGTCAAATCAATAGCAGTCTCCCTCTCCCTCTCCCTCTCTCTCTTTCAGTCTCATTCTCTGTGTGTGTATTGTTCTTCTATACTGTATTTACTTTAAAACAGCTCTTTATATCTATTATTTGAGTAGAAAATATATTTCTAAAGGACACGGTTAAAGGTTGACTATTTGAAACAGCAAATTAGCAGTACATTAGTGGTTCCCAACATGAGGTCGCAAGATTTTTCCGGTGAATTTCTGAATAATTTTACTTTCAGAGCTTATGAAGCATATCAGGGCCATTGTAGGTAAAAAATAAATAAATAAATACGGAGCTGGGGAGGGGTTAATTTTCCAGAAAACACTGAGAATAAATTCCTAAATTTATGAGAGAAAAAAAGGATATTCTCTGAGATTAAAGCAGTAAAATAGTGTTGGTTTTTTTTGTCAAGGAATCACATCGCTTCACTTTGCAAAGTTGGATCAACCTCATCACACCACAAACGCCACGCTTGCCATGTATTATGTCTGCAGTAGATGACCGTACAGTAATGAAATTATACTTTACAATCGGATTGAGCAACAAGGAAATACTTGTGCTTTTAGCCCAGAATCCCTATATTAGCATAAGCATCCGGACTTTGCTGTGAATTGGGTCTATTAGAAGAAAACAATGTACTGATTGACAAAAAAATAACAAAAAAAAACACACAATTTTTTTGTAAATTTATGACTTTGTCATCTCAGAGAATATTCACGTTTTTCCAGCAAATTTTCTTGTAAATTTACGCCGAAAGTTTCTTCTCGGAATATTACCAACCTCCAACTTTCATATTATTTAAATACCTCTATTATGAGTTAAAGTGAAAAGTCACACTACATCAAATTACTTTACTGCGACCCAAGATTTTGGTAGTAGCATTTTGAAAAGTATAATGAAGAAAGGAACAAGTTCTACCTGTTACCAGCCGCGATAGCGTGTGGTTGGTGTTGTTTTCACCCTAAGAATCTGTGTGCGTGCGTCATCCTGGCAAAATGTGGTCCTGAAAGCAACTGCTGTAGCAGGAACTCCCAAATAAGTGGTTTTGAGTACTTTGCCAGGTGTTTATAAGTCTGTCTATCTGTCTATTTGTGGACATTTTGTCATCGCGATAGCGTGACAACTGTGCAAGATTCAGTTCTGAAACTTTCCAGGTGAGTGATTGAGATCAAAATAAAGTGCCAAGTTCTAAGATGGGCGTGGGTGCTGGAAGTAAGGGAGGTAAGAAGTGGGGAACTTTACGCCCCTGGCCCGATTTTCTGGTCTCTAGTATTAAATCTATTAAAGTCCTTTACGATACTATCAGCTGGGGACAAACATCCATATAATTCACAAATAAATATGGCGAACATGCAAAATTTCTTGTTGCACACAACTTTCTCTTGAAGATTTTCTTGCAAAATGCTCCACAAATTTGTGAATTTGCAGAACCCGCAAATGTTGTTCTTCGATTCACTCACATGCTTTATTATAACAGTGTTTCATTTTGTCAAACAGATCGACAGCTATTTGAGATAACTGAATGAAAAGCAAAAAAACTACAGAATAACATGTCTCACTCTTTGGAGGCTTGCTGTACAGCCTAACTAGCAACTATACAGCAACATGCATACCGCCCTTTCCATGTGTCTCTTATTTCCTTTCTCTTTATCTGACTGTATGACAGATGATGAGTGAGTGTAGGTGTGTGTTTGTGTATTGAGTGTGTATCCGTGTGCCTGGCTGTCATTGTGTATCAGTATGCACTCTTAAGGTCAGAACAAACTTAGCCTGCTTATTTTTGTCAGAGTCGACAGCCGGTTTATTGAGAACACTAATCTGGAGCTGTCAGAGTCTCTCTGCCGAGCTCCAAAATGTATATGACCTTGCTACAAAGGAGACTTTTTCATATGAAGGTCCATCTACTTTATTTGACAAAAATGTGTCATTGGGGGTTCATAGATTATATCTTATTAGGAAAAATGTTTGGGATGGGAGACTTCATAGTTGGATGTCTTAACATTGCTTATCCTCTGAGACTAACAAAAGTACTCAAGGACATTCTGTGGGGATTTACAGCAGACGTCACAAAACATGAAACTGCACTTCACCAAGACAGACTCTGTAAACGCAACACATTCTCACTCCCAACCAATCAAATACCGAGGCTTGGTCAGTGGCCCTAAGCTTCAAACTATGACGCTCTAGGTATCCAGTGTTAGTTTTGGATGTGTCAGGGACGGCGTGTCAATATACGCTCATTACATGCATAAGAGAGGCGAAGTCCCGTCCCTTCCGGTGGACCCCATAGGACCTTATGTCGGAAAAAAATATGAAAAGTAGTCAATGTAGAGAGATAAATATTTTTTTGAACCAAATTGAATTGCACCATGAATCACACATATGATGTTTGTCAGTTTAAAAGATAATTTTGCAAGTCATTGCAAATCGTTGACTACCGTTTATATTTTTCCTATGGTGGTCCGCCGGAAAGGGAGGGACTTTGCCTCTCTATAGTGTCTTTTCAAAATAAACTTCCATCTTCACGGGAGGTTAGGTTTAGGCAGCAAAACTACGTAGGTAGGGTTAGGAAATGATCGTGACGTTAACTTGACTGACTAGTGAATGACTAACGAGTCACGTCACTAACAACTGACGTGACAAAATAAGTCAACGTTGACTTTCAGTTCCACACGGGACACGAACAGCAGTCTCCTGGGTGAAAACCTTGTGTTTGTTTGACTCATCCGCCTTAGGTGGACTATCGCTCTCGCTCTGAGCATCTAATAATGATGCAGGAGGGTTTACACTGGAGTTAATTGAAACCCCAGTGCGTTCCATACAGGCTCTAAAGGGTGCCTTGTATCAGACGCTGAGGGGCACTGACCAAGCTGCGGTATTTGACGTGTTGGGAGTGAGACCGGGTTGCTAAACCAAGAGAACAAAATGTGCCACTGGGTCACTCAGCTTTTGGCACTGACCAAAAAAAAAAAGTCCAAGCAATTTTCAGCTGTGGGATGAGTTTTAGCCAATCTGAGCTGATTTGGGATGGTCTTACTGCGGAAATGACTCAAATCTGGACACATGTGAAGTATTAGAGAACACTTAAACACACAAAATTAAGGCTTAGGAAGTTGAACCTCAATATCTGCTTGGTACATTACTGTTTCATTAAACTCTGCAAGAACACATGTTGTGATCTCACTGGGTTGTTGAATTAGATGGACAGAAATGCTGTGTTGAATATACAGTATAATATATATGCATATGAGTGTTCATTCATTTTACTTGAGGTTTCCATACTAGGTTTGTGTGCACCAACATGCTATGAAAACAATACAATTTTGGAAGTTAGTGTACATTAACAACTGGATAAAAGTGTCAAAAGATTATGACTTGAGCTTTATGACTTTACAATATGCTGCAATGCAACATACAATCCTCATCATTACACAGCAGAATAATCTGCAGTTAAATGTTTTCATCTTAAAGTATAATCTTAACGATAAATACTTCATTTCACAGTGTAATACATGTGATTAATTGTCTTGTATTAAAATAGTTTGGCAGTATAGCTCTCCTTGGAGCGCCCTGACATTTTATTCTCATTTCAGTGTGACAACCCTCCCGTACAGCCAGCGATTCCAGTCCAACACATGAGGAGAATATTAAGTTGTTGAGCAGCAAGTGCTGTATGATGGGATATATTCCTTTTCTGCAAACCCGGTGAATGGAAATAAGTAAAAAAGAAGACAACAGTGAAAGATAGAAAATATATCATTTTATCTCTGCAGAATAGGTGTCACGATATGCTGGTATTGACGATAACCTTGATATTTAAAATTTAATGTTAATAATATACACTTATGATAATATTGAGTAAATAATCCAGCACCTCTACAGTTATGGTTACAGACTCTCTCTCCACCTCACTGCCCTCGTATTTTGAGTGTCATTCATTTGCCAAAATAGAGACAAAACACACAATAAAAAAAAGTTAAAGATGAATTTGACAGATTTCTTTTTCATATTTTCTATAGATATCCTGATAATATCATTGTCATACATTTTGGCCGTGATAATCATGTAGTTAAAATCGGATATAGCGACAGCTATATCCGATTTCAGACTAATGTGCATCAGCAGCTCCACAAAGGAGGAGGACTTGAGGAGATTGAAGCAGAAGCCAAGAGACAAGAGAGAGCACGGCACGTTTCCAAGGAAACAAGCTGTGCTACGGACAAGCCCTTTTTGATGGCGGCAATGTCAATATTCAGGAATCTAGCTCCAGCAGATGTCCACTTGATTATTCAGCTCCACGGAGACCAAAAATCCCAAAGACATTCACATCTCAGATGTTGGAAAAGCAAGTTGGACGCAAACAAAAACCATCTTGAAACACTAGTTGGGTAATAAAAACACAAATATTTATGACAGACATCATAAAAGGAATAGCTTGACATTTTGGGAAAAGTGCTTATTCATGTTCTTGCTGATAGTTAGATGAGAAGATTGATACCACTCTCATGACTAAACACTAAATATGAAGCTAAAGAAAGAAGGCGGTTAGCTTAGCTTAGTTTATTACACGGCTGTGTCGAATACTCGATTCTGATTGGTCAACCACGGCGTTCTGCGGTCTGTAATTTCTCTATAACAGACCGTTGCTATGTATAACAGACCGTTGCTATGGCCGCAGTTCAGATGTCGGTCTCTGACTGACCGTTTTTGTGTCAAAATATTGATTTTTTTCAGTAAATAGCCGTGTAATAAGCAGGATAATGTACACAATCCCCTTCAGGGCGGGGTGCAGCATCACCCTGTCGGGGATTTTTTCACAACAATGACCGGCTCGCTGTACATTATCTCTTACGTATAACCCCGTTAAACCACAAATTGTTGTTTTTACACTTCTGTTCTTGTAATTAAACAAATGAGTGATATCAGTTAGTGCAGGCTGTAACCGTTCGTAGCTATACTTACGAAAATAAATGCACTGTAATTCGTATATATACACCACAAAATCAATTTGTATGTAATCCACATAATCGTGAACCAGGGAGTATGAAGAGCGACAAACGCCGTGTCGGGAGGAGGTCGGGGTGGATAGGTGGGTCAAAAAACACCAGACTTGCCCAGGAGACCGGTGTTCGTATCTCGTCTGAAACCAGAAGTCAATGTTGATTTATTTGACACGTAACTTCTGCACTTAAGTTACGTCACTTCAGGAGTTATTTTAACCCTAACCACGATCTTTTCCTAAACCTAACCAAGTAGTTTCCTGTGAAGATGGAAGTTTATTTTGAAAAGACAGCATGCATGTAATGAGCAGAAACGGACATGTGTTGCTGGATATTTGAAGGAAAACGTACGAAAAATTAAGAATAACTTTTCAGAAGATATTATACGCATCGTTGTATGGGCATACGTTGATTAGTAAGCTTGGACAGAGGTGTTGGACAGAGCTAGGCTAGCTGTTTCCCCCTGTTCCCAGTCTTTATGCTAAGCTAAGCTAACCGGCTGCTGGCTGTAGCTTTATATTTACCATACAGAGTGGTACCAATCTTTTCATCCATCTCTCAGCAAGAAAGCGAATAAGCCAATTTCCATCCATTAACCAGTATAGATTCATGATTAATGACAAAAAAGAGCATGACGGCTTGAAACTGTAAAAAACAGTGTGCCGCATGTGTGGGTTGTAACGCTGTCAACAGATCCAGTGGTGCTGTCTGCAGCTCAGATGTGGCAGACACTATGAAGGTTTGACATGTGTGTGGTATTTATGACTCCTTTCAGGCGAGACGGCCCACGTTGACTCGCACTATGTATTATTTAAAACTCTGACAGAGGCTTTTTTCAAGTTTGTCCAACTTTTTCTTCTCCCTTTTTCCCGCTTGTGTTCAACCGGGTGCCAAAATGTGGCTGCGTGCAGCAGTGCTGGAATATATCACGTACGGTGTGGGAAAGCAGAGGGGCTCTCTGTGTGTGGCAGAGGCCTACACTTGGATTCATTCGTGTGACGTGAATTAATGGCTCACTGGAGTGTGGTTGACGCCCTTTGGTATCACCCACAAACTACGGCGCAGCCCAAGATGAGATCCCCGCTGCATTAGATCACCCACCTAGCTGTGCAGCAGGGATGGTGGATGCAGAACCAAATGAAATGATCTTGTCACCTACATCTGTTTTTGTCTGCCTGATGAAATCCTCTCCAAGGGAGTACTTTAGCTACAACTTCGGCTCCCCTTGATTGGACTGGAAACGGTCTCATCCCTCATGATTAACCCGAGTTCAAAACGTGAAAAAGACCCAGAAGTATTTGACACTAATCATCACTATCCCTCTCATGCGGCCAAAAATATGCTATTTCTGGGAGCTCGCTATCTTTCTGTGTCACATACTGTACTCCGCTTGCTTTTTCATCCAGAGAAAAAAAATCACGTCTTTTATGTGAAGCCTGTCATTGCACCCCGGGAATAGAGACAGGGGAATGAAATGCTAAGTGTGTGTGTGTGTGTGTGTTTTTTTTAAGCTGAAGGTGTGCTTTGATTCCAGCATTTGATTAATATTTTCTATCGTTTTTCAGGCTTGCAGTGAGATTACAGCCACACTCTTCCTCAAACACAAATACGGGTTCCATTCAGAAAGCCACTTTGGTCAAGTAGAACGCCTAACGTCTTATTCTAAGGCGGTGAGCGTTATTGCCCGTATCCCTCGGTGGCCAGCGAGGAATCAATCACGCTTTTATTTCTGTAATTCCAGGTTTAGTCCACTTAAAGAACAACTCTGTGTGAGCGCACTAGATAGCAATTGGCAAGCGTGACCGTATAGCTTAGGTATTGATCTTCAGCTTTGTTTTCTTGGCTGTGGTATTTTCAAACCTGCTCAGTCTGAAGCCAAATTGTTTTTCTGTGCTTGTGCCTCTGCTCGGGACAACAACGCAGCATCTGCAATAGGTTGCCTTAATGGTAAATCCTCAGAGGGACTAGAAAGTGTAATGATGCTGAGTTTAAAAACCGGCTGAGCTGCAGAAATCTCCAATTAAACGTTATCTGGTATTCAGGGTAACAGAAGTCGAGTAGTAAAGAGCTTTATTTCTTTTAACCTGATGATATGTATTAAAATGTTAAGTATCATTGCCTGCTTAAATATGCTACCTGTAGCATTTTAGCATCAATAAAACAAACACAGGCAAGGCTGGCAGCCTCTACTTGGTGTTTTACTTTATGTGCCACCTGGTTGAACGTCGAAGGAAATCTGCTCGATGCTTTACAACATAAAACAGAAGGAGGATGCTGTTCTTCCAGCTCTAATGAAGCATTCAGATTCACTCGCAATGGCAGATGGAGCAAGAGAAAACGCTGATGGAATAATCATGTTTATCCTTTTAACTGAAGCAAAACAGAATCATTTAGACGCACAGGATTTATGAGGAGCTAATGCTGTCAAACACAAGTGCCAACAATATCCCAATTCGGCAATTATGTTTTAAAGACCGCACACGATAGGCGACACAGACAGTTTGTGCCTCTCATGTATCAGCATAGATTCGGGTCACGGAGGTAATCTGCATCTGGATGAAAACATATTCCATCCGCAGAACTATTTTTATTGCCGACCGGATTATGTTTTCTATTAACATAACGAGGACATGTTGTTAATTAACGTATCTGGCAAGTCGCAAATATGTTGATACTGAAGTCACACGCAGCACTTGTTTGAGGTAAGGGAAAGATCATGGTCTTGGCGTACTTCAGAAAACATCTGCAGTGACTTGAAATGTGCTTATTAACATTCAACCACAGCCACCATCTTTCCCTAACCTTAACCAAAGTGGTTTTGTTGCCTAAACTTAACCGCAGATGGGACTCCGAAAGCGAAGACAAAGGCCTGCGGTTTGTACGCCCACCGTCCATCCTGACCTCCATGCAGTGTGGTAAATATATGTAGCATTTAATATTGAAAGTGACATGGTATTGTGATGATATTATCACATAGGCGTTTGTCACAGCAGACACTTTGGCTTGTAGGAAAAGCGCAGGTGTAACTCATTAACGAATGCTCTGTTCTGTTTACGTATCCCAGTAAGTCATGACAGTGTGACAGTGAACCAGCATGCACAATGCCAGGGCCCTGAAACTCAAGCGGCTAAATGGAATTCAGCCATTGTTAGTTGTATTATTTGTTGTATAATATTAATTATGCGTGTGATTGTTTGATGAAACAAACTGTGAATACATTTTCCACATTGTGATATAAACCTGCTCTGTCACCAACAGATGAACGGTCTGTTGTTATAGCAACCACTACTGGCACAGACCCAAAGCATTTGCTGCTTAACTGACTTTAGGTGTGTTTCTTTCCACCTGTTTTATGCACATTTTCAAGTGTGGAAATGCAAAACAATTCAAATCTTATATCTTATATATTGCAAAAAAAGTTTTTACGCTTGGCTTAGGTGGTTGAAAGGTGGAAAAGTTGTGTAGCGATAAAAGCAAAATGCGACAAAGTGCAATAGAAACGTCCATCCATCCATCCATTATCTGTAACCGCATATCCTATTCAGGGTTGCAGGGGGGGCTGGAGCCGATCCCAGCTGACATTGGGTGAAGGCAAGGTACACCCTGGACAGGTCGCCAGACTATCACAGGACTGACACATAGAGACAGACAACCATTCATGCTCACATTCACACCTACGGGCGATTTAGAGTCATCAATTAGCCTAACCTGCATGTCTTTAGACTGTGGGAGGAAACCGGAGCACCCGGAAAAAACCCACGCAAACACGGGGAGAACACGCAAACTCCACACAGAAGGGCCTCAAGCCAGAATTGAACTCCTGCAATGGAAACAGATTTAGTGAATAAATGACATACTGTACATGAAGCATGTGACTTCAATGTCCACTGAAGCTTCTGCAGAAATGTCATATTTCCATATAGTTTTCTACATTGTTTTTCACCATTTGAGGTTCGACTTGTGCAATGTATAATGGTTTTCCAACTGGAGCTACCTACTGCTTATCTTGATGAACCAATCCTATTGATCACATAATGGTATCAGATAGAAACAAGCATTCATTCACAGTTTATTTCAGTTTCTGACAATTTTCCTCAAAATTTGCGATACATTTGGATGGAAACCTGGCTACTGTTACACCCAGCATTTTATCAGATCTGTGACTAAGCAAACACAGGCACTTTATGTACTCCCCTCTTGATATAATAGCTGTTTTGTGACTGAAAATTTGTGATTTAGTAGAGTTTAGTGTTTCTATGATGAGCTTACTGCTAACCAAGCTAGCTTTTACTATGCTACTAGCTTTCTGGAGCTAACGTGTTGCTAATAAAACATTATAAGTAACTGTGGAATAACGGTTGGACTAACTGTTATGTATTTTACTCTTTTTACTTTTACTCTTGCGGACTTGATGTATTTATTTACTAGATTAGATAGTGTGCTGTAGCCTACGTCCTAAAGCAAGCTAATCTTGTGAATCCAGTTTCCTTATAGCATACTAATCAATTTCTAAAATATCTCTGGTCTAACGCTTGTTGAAACTCATTTGTAATCACTATTATTGACCGTGTTGTCCAATACTGTTTTCACAGCTTAACAATTGCCCTCAGTAAAAAAAAACTCAAAGGCAATCCGCTGTCTTCAACCTTTATCGGAAACGTGTTTACCTCGCTGCATAGTTGAGTGCAGAAGAACATCAATAGCAGAAAGATAATGTATCATATTGAGTGCTATGTTGATTTCAAAAACATCATCCAGCTGGAGATCTGCCATTAAATGTTTCCACCTGCTCTGCCTTCAGCCTTCCACGTAGAGTTGACATAAATCAATATGTTTGCCGTGTGAATAAGAACCATGGCATTTTTAACAAACATAAGAAAAATATACAGAAAGTCTTTTACAACTAGCAACAAGCTATGAACTATTTATGTACAAACATTAGTAATGAACCTTTTAATACAGTAAAAGCTATTTATTTATTTTAGATCATGCATGACAGCAATCACTTCACATTTAGCTACAAAGCAATGACCTTGAAACAAGGTGGGGCTGTGTATTCTGAGCTCTGGACAATTTGTCTCTCCAATTTCTCTGCAATTCCTGCAGTCCATCACTGTCATAAGCTCATTATTGATCAGAGACTGATGCGTCTCATGTTCACCGTTAGTTGTCTCTCTACTGTATCCTCATCACTCTTATGTGAGCTTTGCACAGCGATATGTGCAGAATCAGAACTGTAAAATAAAACAGGATCTTCAAGTATGATTTCCAGTAACAATAACAACATCAGCACTATGATACTGAGCGCACTCTGAAGTTTAAATATCTTTATTTATGGGTATTTGTGAGAAGGCACGGATAAATGATTTTTCATTTACAGTTTTTCTGGATTGCTAAGACATGCTTAATGAAATTGGGATCCGCTTGATCTCCATCAACACCTTCTGAGCATAGCAGACGTCTTCTCTAGCAAATGTGTTGCCACTTTTTCATTGGTTTCACACATTTTTTTACACCCTTTTCCCAAAAACAGTCAACACAGATCAAGACTCTATTAGATTAACTGTGTTGAACTAAAGGAAAACATCTCTTCACAGCTGATAGAAATTACTTGCATAATTATGAATCTCTAATGTACCTGTGTGAAAATCAGTCCTTATCTATGTATAAAAGATGTCACCTCTGTGTTCTGAGTATTTCTGAGTTTGGATGAAATACATTTATTGGTTCTTTGGTGAAGAAAGAATGCAGTACAAAAGCTGGACCATCATGAATGTCCAAATTTGTCTAGTCTAGGTGCTTACTGTAGGTCTTGCATGTCAGACATGTCATGACAGTTCATGCACAAGGAAAGACCTGCACAAAGAAAACTTAAGGGACTCTTTTTCAAACGTAATTTCACCAAGGCATCACAAAAAAAGTGTAAAAAGTTATCTCTAGTAAAAATCATCTTTCGAGAATATAATACAATTCATGCCGATATGCTTACTTGCCTTTTTTGGCACATACCGTAAATTATCAACAAACATCAAACAATGGTTTCTATGATATCTTACATAAAGTTATTTCTCATTTTTCATGCATTTTCCTACGAATGTCCAGCAACTCGTGACCCACGTGTCAATTTCCACTACGGTCTTTTCAAAATAAACTTCCGCCTTCACAGGAAACGACTTGGTTAGGTTTAGGCAACAAAACTAGGTTAGGTTTATGAAAAGATCATGGTTTGGGTTAAAATAACAAATGGCACAAGCGTATAGCACAAATTACCGTAAGGTTGAATCGGTTCATGATAGCTGTATTTTGTTGTCCATTGTGTAATGATTGATTGAAAAAAAATATATTACTGTAATTTTACCACAAGTTCTGTTGTTTGATGGAAATATTAGCTTTTGTTGCATGTTTTTAATGTTTTGTGAGCATTTTGCAAACAAAATGTGTCATTGTGGCCAGCGACTTTAAGATTAGACCTGCGTGTGAACTGTTTTGAAAATGGGAACTTCTGAATGGACAAATGTGATCAAGTGCATGAGAAAAACTGTAACTGCAGTGGTTCAGAGAGACAGAGCAAAATGTACACTGATGTGATCGGGTTCGGGCCAACTATTACTAGTTGGCTTGTTAGTACAGTATCATAGATGGCACAGGCCAAGGGCCCCTGGACCAGAGCCTCTATATGAACTGATATTTCTTGTTGGAAAGTCAATCAAACAACTACAAAGATTCACAAAATGACTATAATGAGACACAAAATGACGAAAAAGAGGCGCAAAATGACTTCAATGGGATATAAAAAGACGCTGAAAAGATTCAAAATGACCACAAAGAGACACAAAATGACTATAGAGAGATGCAATTCAACCACAAAGAGATGCAAAACAACAATGACCAGCTGCAAATCAACCACTAATAGACGCAAAACGACCACAAAGAGACACAACACGACCATAACGAGATGCAAAAGGTCTACAAAGAGACACACAATGACTGTAGTCTCTTTGGAGTTAAAAATAGCAGCTATTTTTTTTTTATTATTTCATACTAGAGTGTTTAAAGTTGTTTATTTGGCATTCATTTATTACACTGATTAAATAATGTTACTATTAATAATGTATAGTTTATTATTGCCAAGAATCAGAGCTTCCTCTAAACGTCTCAACCCGCCCCTGTCTGTATAGTTTAATATTTAAAGTGGAAGTTGTGGCAGTAATGGTACCCAGCTCCCTCAATAAGATGGATATACTGTAAGCTTTCCAACAAAACCTTCTAAACGCAGCCTGGAGCGCTTCACTGTGCAAACAGCAGCAGGAAATTACTCCAAATTGTACCCAGAATGTGAGCATGTGAACAAAACGCCCCGTACGAGTGTCTCAAATCATCCTGCAAATGTCTGAGGACTGCTATGTGGCATGAAAGGAACATCCATCTCATTTAAATAAGTCAACAACTCCAGAGTATTTAGATTTCGGGCTCAGCAGACACTGGGAGCCTCCACAGGAGACGCCCCCCGGCATGTTAGCTTGCTGCTGATTGACTCAGCGGGCTCTCATTATCGCGAGCAGAATGAGCTGTAAATGTTCCCACAGCCTCTCCTGTTTGTTTCAGGTTACACCGTGGTTGGGGAATGTCACTTCAACACCAGGTTTGTTTTTCTCTCAAACTGATGGGAGCAGTTAGCACATAATTTATAGTGTGACATGCTTTATTTAGTATTGCCACTAAAATAATCCCAAAACCTCTTTATTGGTACAGCGAGTGGAGCTGTGGCTCTACAGTATACACTCTCTCTGAATCCTTTTACCGACGCGACACCTCACAGGATGTAAGAGTGCACTCTGATTTTTATTATGTTTGTCTTCAGGCCACAATCTAAGAGTGAGATACCATAACTCTCAATAATGTCAGGAGCAGTGAGCGACTGATGAGCTAAAGAGGTTTGAAGCTAGAAAGAAAAGCCATAAATGGTTTCACGCATCAAAGAGCTCAGAGAAATGTCCTCCTCTCAGAATCAATGCGAGCTCCCGTCTCTTACCTAACAGGTATGAGCCGAGCGCAGGTGCTATTCTAAGAATACAACCTCTCCCTTTGCTGAGGATTATCTGCTTATCCAGTTTCACATATTTATGTGACATTATGTAGTCTGCGGTGATGAAGAAATAAGCAGCTCTCAGTTTCACACTCTTGTGTTTGACCAATTTAAGAGGTTAATTGCTCACAGTAGCATTGATGGATTGAACAAAAGCTACGGAGAATTCTAATTTGTTCACATAATACATGAATCCGTACAAATTGCAGGCTTTTCTTGGACCGAAGACAAGTCGGACTACTTAATTTAGCATTGCACATTACATTAGGGGAATGGTGAGGAATATGAATGTTGTAAATTAATAGTACATTAAATATTTCTCCCCTCTAATGGACAGGATGTCAATTCTGCATTGCAGCTACAGTAAATCCATCTAAAGTTTTAACCCTCAGAGGTCACAGGTGAGCCCGACTGAGTTTCAGAGGCTGTAGCAAGTTCAGTTTTAGAGCTAGAGTGAAGGTACAGACATCATATGAAACTAGAAAACCGAAGGAATCAATTAGTACCAGCCATGCTAGCAGTCATGGTAACTTGTCGGGAAGGAGGATAAATAACGCTCCCAAGTTGGTCTAAATTTTGACATGGTCATTTTCAAAGGGTCCCCCCTTTGAAAATGACCATGTCAAGATATGTGACTGAAAATGTGTTCTATGGGTACCTAAAAAGGGTTTGAATATTTCTGCATACCGGGATCCCTAAACAGTTTTAGAATTACATAAATTCACAAGACTCTTGTGGATCTAATGAGCCCAACTGTATTAATGTGTGACGATGTTAGTCCCCATAGTAGCCATTTAATTGTAGTGAGACCATTTTTTTAAACTTGATCTCACTGTATAAAATGACCTGTGGTGACCTCTAGGATAATCACAGCCTCATAAAACTGTACAGCCACAAACTAGAGACCTAGGGCATTCAGAGGATGGATGGTTTTCCTAGGTAGATTGACAATAAGGGGGTTCCTGAGCAGTTCCCAGGACAGAAGTGCTCATCATCCAATCACCGAAAACTGCAATTCTCACAGAAATCTCCAAATATCAAAGGTTTTTGAAACCAAATCACAGCATGGCTTTTTCTATGGTGTTCCTCGAGGTCTTGGTGACTTAATGTGGTATTTTGGAGGGATTATTGATCATTTTTATTAATTCTCAAGTGGTAAAAATGGATAAATTTAGCACCAAATCTGTGTAACAAATGGTGTCAACCTCAAAAATTGCTGTACAACTTATGAGACATAATAGAGCATGGGAATGACCATCATATACTTATATCATAATGTTCTAAGCCCTTATACACTTTCACAATTTATTTTAAATAATAATTAATTAATTAATTCATGTTTATTTCTGATGTATGACTAGAACAATTTGACACACAGTGCTGATCTGCATCTCAAATTAATCTTCAGGTTCCCAGCTTTCAGATGATGTACACCACTTCTATGTGACATCTACTGCTGACCTGCTATCTCCCCCTAAAGACCCCCTATACCCCCCTAAAAAAGACAAAAACTGGTCTATTGTGGGTCTCTAATATATTTCCCATATCTATATGCTGTTCCTTTCCGTTTCTGATCATTTTGATAACTGTATTTCATCTGACAGTTTCTTAGAGAAATCTAAAGTGTCATAAAGTTCAGGCAGTTCAGATTTCTTAAAGCACCGTCAGAAGCGTGTGTTTTTTAAATCTTTGCCAAAAGGTATGAAAAAACAAACAAGAAAAAGACGTAATTTCGACCCCTTGCAGTGCAGTTTGAGCTTCCGGCGGTTTACATTATTAACGTGCCATATAGCTGAGCTTGCTTCTTGAATGACAATGTTTTCCTCATTTGCTTCAGAAGCCCTTATCAAAAGTGATAGACCTGGCAAGATCAAAGTGCAGCCTAGTAGTTTCCCCTCTGGCACTTTCTGACTAGGAGAGCAAGCTTTTAAAGGACTTGTGACAAGCGCATTGCCTTTGAAGCGGATTAGTATTGTTACCGTCTCATGTTGCACTATACTGTCCCTAGAAGTCAGTGGTTTAAACTATCTGGCCGTCTGAACCCCACACAAATTTCCCAGTTGTGAAATATTTGTTCTCACCGTTTCAAAGTGGCCCCTTGAGCCCTATAATGCTGCACTATAATCATAATGAACAGGACCTCTATAGGGCACAAAAAGCTGCTGCTGATAAAACTTATTAAGCTTCTTTTTCATGTCCCCGAGGAAAGATTGATTGCACTGAAAGCCTTTTAATATAAATATATTATCTCCCAACAGCGATATGAAATCTCACTCTGGAAAATGCTGCTCCAACACTTTATCAATGGAAACGTGATCAGAGGCAATCTAAGACGGCAGCACATTTTAAATCCTGCAGCTGCAGTACAGCTGAATAAACGGCTATTATATTTTTTTTGTCTTGTTAGAGCAAAAGAAACGTGATTGTTTCTTTCACCTTGAATATTGTCGTCACATTATCTTTCGCTGCTCCTTTCAGTTTCAAACAAAGGATGTATTGAAAAACAGCTCATCCTCCACTGCTAATCACTTTACTTACTCGCCAGCAGCCACTTTGTACGGCTGCAGGAGTTGTTCATCACCAAAAAAAAGACTCCAAACAAATGGTAAACAATATTTTGGGATGACAAAACAATCTCACTACAAAGTCTTAGTGGTAGCTGTGCTGGAGATTTTGATCATCAATCTGCCTCAGCAGTTAGATTTTGAATCGATGAATTGTAGAGGTTTGAGCACTTTAAAGAAAAGGTTTTGACATTTTGGTTTAACAGTGTTTCCATTACATTACATTCACTTAGCTGACACTTTTATCCAAAGCGACATACAATAAGTTCATTCAACAATGTGGATACAACCCCAAAAATTGCGAGAATCATGCCAGTACATCAAAATATGATGAACTGCTTCAAGTGCGACATTTAGAGATAATGATAGATAGAGAAAGAATATTGTGATGTATTTAATGTTTAATGAGAAGATAGATACCACTCTCTGATGGAGTCAAAAGATGGTTAGCGTAGCTTAGCATAAAGACTGGAAACAGGTGGCAACAGCTAGCCTGGGTCCGTCCAAAAGGTGACAAAATCCAACTCTCAGCACCCCTAAAGCTCACTAATTGTTATGTTTTTTTTGTTTAATTTGTACTACAAATTACAAAAACAACTTCCTGGAAATAGTTTAGCTGGCACATAACCAGTAAAAACATGACTCGTCGTTTTTACAAACCACACAACAACAAAAAAAGATATAACATGTCAAATAGTGAGCTTTAGAGATACTGGTAGGTGTAATTGTGTTGACTTTGGATGGAGCCAGGCTAGCTCTTTCCCCCTGTTTCCACTCTTTATGCTAAGCTAAGCTAACTGCCCCCTGGCTGCAGCCTAAAGTGTGATTTATGCTTGCCATCTCCGCGAGGGTCGCCACAGTCTGCACGGCCAATATGATGTCACACCATCAGACACAGCCCTTCGCGGGGGGTTCTGTGCGGCAGGTTTTTCGCCTGTCCGTGCACATTAAAATTTTTCTAATACGCGGAGACAGATGGGCGGAGAAAATGGATAACTTTGAGCATGTCTGTTTGCAGCAAGGAGAAATCTACACAGAGTTCGAATTCGTCACGATTCCACGTTGGCTCATGTCCGTGCGTCCGTATTTGTGGAAAGTATAAACGTAGCTTTACACAGTATTTAACAGACAATTATGAGAATAGTTCTCACCTCACTCTCGGCAAGAAAGCAAAGAAGCGTATTTACTAAAATGTCAAACTATTCCTTTAAGGACTTCTCAGCCATGTTGACTTAAAAATTGAGACTCAAAGTTCATTCTTAAGTCATTGACAAAAAAAATCGCACCACAAGATCCATTTAGTAGCTGTTCTGGAGCTAGGATTGATAAAAACACTACTACTCCTAGAACTGTGTATAATGATCATATTTTTAAAACTCACTCCTCAATTAGAAAACGTTTAACTGACTACACTTCAGAGCTGCTACCATGCCAGTGACTCTACGCTGCAACACCAAAGTGACTTCAATAGAGTTGAAATTGATGAATAAACAGTCGCTACATGTCTCGCCTCCTTTTTTAAAGTCGTGTGAGTGAGGCAGGGTCTAGGATTAACAAGGACAGGTTGAATTACAGCTTGAGTTTGGGGGCAATTCAATAGGAAGTGAATCAATCTGAGGATTAATTGTTGCACCACATCCTGAGCAGCAGACACTCGATACAGCCAGAGGGAGACTGCTATAATGGAAGTGAAATACAGACAGCAGCACACAGCTATAGCAGCTTAACCCTTCCCAGATCCCAACACTTGTTTAATGTCTTATTAGAAAGGTTTAAATGACTGGAGATTAGCTACAGCATTATATGGGTCAACGATATTTCCCTGATAATTATATTTTAAAGTGAATATTATACAGTCAATGCCATTCATGTGATGTACTGCAGTAAGAAAAAGGCTAATGTAGGTATTTTTCATATGAAATCGTTGCAGGTTGAGGATCCTTTTGAAGCTTAAGGGTCTGTGACATTATGTATATGAAATGGCTCTTCAGAAGCAAAAGCATTTTGGGGTTCAATGATGTGCTATGATGTCACATTTTACAGCTGAGAGCTCCTATATGAAGTTGTGGATATTAACGTGAAGGTTGTAAAATATGCGGAGTGGAAATTCTGCTTTTTGCTTCATGATTTTGTTTCTGCATTCTCCGTATACCTCCTGAATTGTTTTATGACTAAAAGCTGTCAAATATGCATACTTCAAATACTACAGGATTGACACGTATGGATTATCTTCTCAAGCATGTGAGCTCTATTCTGGTTTTGCTACCACATGTAGTATTACTGTGTTATTTGTGTCTGCAACAAGCCTGCAGGATTATTAGATGGGGTCGAGGTTAGTGAGTTGTTTTTTGCTTCAGGCTATTTTATGGTAAACACAGTAAAAACCTCAAGAGAGTAAAACACATTACATGGAGAGAGGCAATATTGTGTTTTAAAGTATGTATCTAATTTTTAAAGAACCATTTTTTTTTTTTTTTTTTAGATGAATTAATATTAAAGGTGCTAAATACTGGTTTGGGAGCATTTCTATTGCCTCTCGAAGGCTCTCAACGGCTCTCAATGGCAAGCTGCAGCTAACGGTGCTAACATTGGCGAAAGTGCTGACAGAGCTAACAGTGTTAACCTGAGGGGGAACCGGAGGGTGGGTGCTAGGCTTCCGCGACGGCGCTGTCGGTTGGGACTAATTTATCAGCTGTAACCGCCGCATGAGAGCGGTGCAGAGCGGCGATGTCAACAAAACACAGAGAAGCTCTGATTACACACAGAGGGAGAGTGACTTCATTCTCTGCTCAGGTAGACATTACTCCCCTATATATTTACATAGAAAATAGTTGTTTGCTGCTATATTAATGCTCTGAATATCGATTTAGCAACTTTAAGTATAAGAATATTTTCTTTTTATCAGTTGGCACCTCAAGATGTTGGAGCTTTCAATCATAATCATAATCACAATCAGCTTCAGCAGATGAAGCTTGCTCAGTTTTCAAGGAATTGTAGATGTTCAAAGGTCTATTTGGCACTTTAAGGACTTCTTGTTCATGTTGGCTTGTTGAAGTTGAACTTTACAGTTCATTCCTGACCTCTGTGCAGCAGTTGAAAAAAACTCTATGTCCATTTAGTAGCTGTTCTGGAGCTTTCAGTCACATGATATCAGTTAAAACACTTCATACACTCCTCCCAAATATTTTGATCCTGTGGGTCTGCTTTGGTGTTACATCTTTAAATGGAGCCTTAGGGAAGTCTCCAAAAAATTACCTTCCCATACAACAAAACTGCATTATGAATTACATTTTGAGGTATTTTGTCACAGATTAGGTTTGTTTTTGACGTATTACAAATACCCTTGTAACGATAGTCCCAAACACAGGGCTTTCACCCATAAGACCGCTGTTGGAGTCCATACTAATGTAAACAGACATAGTCATTTTAAACAAATTATGTGTTTTTTACTAAACCTAACCAAGTAGTTTTGTTGCATGTTTTGTTTTGCTTTGTTTTGTTTCAATTGACAACATTAACCACGTTTAAAACTGCTTAAAACTACAACCGTAATCCGTGAGAAAATACCCTTCCATCAAAACGTAATTAAGAATGCAGCTTAGTTGTGTGGGAACATCACTTTGTAGGAGACAGGTTTGCTTAGGGTGACATTTACTGAGAATATTATTTGCATATCTTTGTACTGAGCTAAAGCATAAAAATAAAATTACTGTTCTACCACAGTTTTGTTATTTTGAATAACAAAATCTTTCACTGATATATTAGTAGATATATTTTACTGAATGACAGAATCTGACACACATCTGTTGTTGCACATATTGCATCCTCTCTCCATCTAAGGTTGACTTCTTGTCAGACCATATGTGTACACATATTCCTAGAAGCATCTTGCAGATTTTTGTCTCGGCTGAGATTCATTGCAGGAAATTGATTCCTCTCGGACATTACTCTTCCGAAGAGATGCTGCTGCGATCTGAGGCAGGTACACACTGTCATTTGTCAGGTGTCTCTGTGAGCGCTCTTATGCTTTGACTTATCGCATCTGGGTTGGCTGAAGAGGAGATAGGCTCTTAAACAAATGGCTGCTGTCACACAAGGGGAGGCAGCCTTTAATGAGCCTGTCCTCACAATTGGCACGGTCCATGTCAAGCTCCAGGCCTGTTCTGAACCAAAGCTTCAGCAGCTTCTTTGTTCTACTCATTATTATGTGTGAGTGTGTTACTGTAATGCATCGGTACTACAGGGAAATCCTGAATGTAAAAGTGCAGGATGACTGTCCAGTTACACTTACTGCTGATAAATAAACAAAGAGTGGAGTTTATGACAGTAATACATGTTCTAATGATCAAAGCTAATTAGAATAGTATAGAGTGCTGCAGAGATGACGTATTGTTATAAGCCAACCAGGAAGTTAGCATTGCCCTGGTTTCCTCGACAAAAAAAAATTACATTTTTCCATTTGGTTTTGGATTATCGTACAAAATAAGCTATGTGGCAAACAAACGTTTATGATACTTACACGTTTTGTTCCGTAAAATAATCTTCACACCACTTCTATGATTTTTGAAGTGTGCAACAATCGCCAGAAGTAAAAAGCTAACGTTAGGCTATAAACTAACTACAACACGGGTATGCACAACGAGGCTGTGAAGGCAGACGAGTCGGCGTGATGACGTTTAGTAGTCTCATTTAGCCACTTGTTAGCAACCTCCTTTTTTAAGACATATAAAAGCTTCAAAATTCACGAGTTTACTGACGTATTTTATATCGTACAACAAAATGTTAAAATCGCTTAAGCTTGTGTTAACCACAGACCTTATTTCAGGCATCTAACTAAAAACCCATTGACTTCCAGACGAGGGAACCAGAAGTGCTAAAACACTAACTCATTTCTGCGCTTTAGGATGCATTCCTGCAACACTCTATTTCATTCTTCATTAAGACTCGAATGCTGACCTTTGAAACAGAGCACAAGTTAGTTGAGATTGAGACTGTTTAGCCTAGTTTAGCACAAACATAGGAGGCAGAGAGAAACCGCTAGCCTCCGTCAGTTGGAGGAAAATCTGCCTTAAAAACAGCTTCAAAATTACTCTGCAGAAATAAAAAATGGTGTTACCTCTAACACATTTTAAGTGGATTCCAGCACAAGGTCTGCTGCAGTTTTTTTTCTCAGTACTCAAATATGATTCAAATATAGCAAAGAGAAAAGTATATTGGAAAAATTGGGGAAAATAATCTTTTTCTGTCAAGTTAATGGTCTTTTTTCTCTTTCACCTGTTAATCATCACCAAACGTAAACATTATTTGGCTTCTCAATGAAACATCCAAATATCTTATCATTATAACAATGACTTCTAAGATGCTTCATAGGTTGCTCAGGTGACGTACATGCTATTGAATATTAATAATCATAAACAAAATAAAGTAGCTTATCATCATGGCAGACTTTGATCTAATTAATACATGCAAAAGAAGTACAGTTAAGTATATAATACTGTAAAACAAAGAGCTTGCATGTGTAGCAGCCCAATGATGGTGATGGAGAAACCTTTAAAGCTGAATTTGAATGGTAATACCCACTACTACGGGTCATTTTATGTGCCCACGGTTGACAGCTCACAGTCTATTCATGCTTTAATCTCATAAAATCATAATGTGTTTTCAAAGTGTAGGTGGATCCATGCATTGTCCACCCATAACAAAGGATCTTCAGCACTGCTAAGTAATATAGTCGTGTTATCTGAAAGCCTTTCAGATTAAGATAAATGGGTCAATTTGGAAAGTAATTAGCTAACCTAAAGCCAATGTGTGTTTCTTGAATATCTGCCCTTCA